>PNEQ01106061.1:105754-115878 GCA_003012365.1 Medauroidea extradentata
ATATATATATATATATATATATATATATATATATATATATATATATATATATATATATATATATATATATATACACACACATAGAGTGAGAGAGAGAATGCGTGTTCGAATATGTGTCTGTGTAATCCACTTATAGTATACTCGATTCTCAAACGTTGTTGAATGAAATCACCATGGTTAGAGCTCGTTACGGTATTGGTATTCAAATTTTCATATGTTATTTACATTACACTATGCGTACATTAATTTATAACATAAAAAAATTTTTGTATATTTATATTTTTTCATAAAGGATATTGAGCAGATATAGGCACTGCCATTATCTGGACTCTCCAACACCAGCTAAAGAGAACGAGGACACAGCGGAATGAAACGAAAATATTTTCATTCCCCTCCTCGGTTCCTATCACGAATGCCCTTCGGTCGGCCGGCAATTGTAGGAAGCTTCGTAAGCAATTTTGACACAAATTCGCTACATGAACAAAAAAAAAAAACTTATTTATTTATTTCAAACATTTAAGGAAAATAACAATTATCAAATTAACGCTAGACGACTGCGCCTTTCTGGCGAAACGTTTCCTCATAAATTTGTCACGTACTGTTATCATCGGTCGCTTTTTTTTCTCTCTAACGACTTCCAAAAACTAAAAAGTTTAAGTAAATTTTTTTCGTAATTTTACTTTTTTTAATGTTGGTCATGTGTGAAAATCATAATTTTATATTTTTACGAAATAATGTTAGTTTGTAGATCCTATAAGTGACTACGTTTCCCTCTCAAGGGTTTGTTCCTTAGTTTTACAGTGATTATGAAAATACTTTTTATATTGCTACCTAATACTCATATCAATATTTTACTCCACAGTTTTGACACTAATTTGTCATAATTTGTAGCTGGATTTTTATAGTAATGTACTGAACGGTTTTTTAAATATCTTCACCCAAGTACCACGTTTTTCATCGTGAAAATAAGCCAAAATCAAGCAAAAATATTTTTTGCTGACGAATGGTACATAATTTTTAAAAACACATCCACAGTATTGTGCATTGTGTAACTGCACATTGTCTCAATTTTTTTCAAAGCTTTTGGTTAAAAAATATTTGAGCTATTGGCACCAGTCTGAAAAAAAAAAACTAGGGAACAAGCCCTTAAGGAAAATATTTAGCATGTCTGTTATATGCATAATGGCATGTCAAAAGTAAAAATTTCATGTTACGGGTCCATACACCGAACATAAACTAACAAACTTGCTGACATGAAATAGTTTGCACATTTGCACTGAAATTATACGACACGGGCTACGTGATAAAAGTTACAAAAACACGAAACTTACGTTTTGTATTTCTAAAAAATTACTACAAATGAAGTATTTTGAATGGAAAATCAGCAATTTTCGGTACACTAAAAAAACGAAAAGCGTTTTGCAAATTGCGCTACTCCTCCTACTTACTACTTTGCCAAGGGAGATCTACTATACCAAGTGAGGTCTTCATACATTCAGAACGCCCGCTTCAGAATATGAGTTTTATGCATAATCAGAAAGGAAGATAGTAAAAATTAAAGCATTACTTGATGACTTGAAGTATTTCTATTATTGATTTGATCAATCTGTAGACCTAGTTTTTTTTTTCGGAAAGCAACAAAGGTTTGCATCGTAGTGGAAAATTTCGATACAAAGCATCGTTTTCCTCTAGGAACTTTTGATTGGTTATGTCAGTAACACAAATGCTTCCACAAATCATTTTAAAAAATCGTTTATTTTCATATCCTACCTCACTGATTGTGATTATCACATAGAACACATGTTCTGTAGTGGGGTTCTGAAAGTATGAGTGAACTTCTGAAGTCCTCACAAACACTTCATAAATGCAGCTGCCAATTTCAGTTTTGTTGTCAAAACACGTAACTCCAAACAAGTAACCACAATGGCCACTCTATAAGTTGCCACGTGCAGTTAACCAGTTTATATGTTTTCCGTGCTCTTAAGTTCGTAGCATAATCTGTATTGGTTTGTAATTTAATTGTAAAAATAAGTAAATAAATTTATTAGATCATTTGTACGCCTACTGAATTTCTAATAATGTAATTTCGAAAACAAGTTTTACTCTCGTTTTATAAGTAAAAGCAGTCTACTAATTAAATGCCAAATGGTAGTCATGCCTATACTGTAACTTTTGTAAAATAAGTAATTGCCCTTACGTAACGAAAACCTTATCTGATACGAAAAGTTGTGTACTTTAAAAACCTTATCATGTAGTATTCATTTAGCCACCTAAATTCCTCTAAGCTGGTGTTCCTATTTTATCTTTCGTCGTGGCATCCTGTGTAATTTTCTTTGATGATTTTTTTTTTCATTCTCACTAGGGCTCGTTGAGCTGGAGATGTTTCGACTCTGCTTTTTAATTAAGTCCCTCTCTGCATTCAGTACGTTTCCCCTTGCCTTGTCGCGCTACTGTGCGACAGGCTGTACTTTCACAATTTCGCTTTTTCACAGTGCTATAGCACTCTGTTTTAACCTCATTTTGTTCTGGAACGTGGAGAACTGTAATAACATTTTAGTGAGCTTTCTATGCTTCGCAACGACTACAGACTGGAAAAATATTCTATAAATTTTCAGGCAAACAATTTTCTTAATTCATTCTAAAAAGGCAGCGTGACTAATTATTTTCAAGGGCATGAAGAGGCCCAATATACATGTAATAATATTTTCTTAACTATGCGTTCACGTAAAAAAACGTTGATTTGCTTATTGTTACAGACGGTAATAACATGCAAAATACCGGTACCAACTTACCAATCCCATCAGCATTTATGTACAACATTTTTATTGCAAATATTTTGATTATTTATAATATTCCAAAGATCAGGAAATACTTAACGTTAATAGTGAAACGAAACTGGTAATTGTAATTGTAGAGTATCCTCATGCCATCAGATTTCGTCCAAAACCAAAGGCGTACTTCGATATAAGCGATTAGCGATAGCATATTCACTTGTGAAGTCCTGTTTACATTTTTCTTTTCAGCTTATTTATTTACCTGCCTTTTCTCACTTTACAGCCAACTTCCTAATTATGTATTCGGTACATCGTATACGTCTATATACGTAAACGTAGAAGGCAAGCAGCTGATAAAACACTAAACGTTCAGATCTGCGATGTAACATTAGTAAATTTTAAAATAATAGTTAATAGCTGTCGTCCTGTAAAACGATTAAGAAATAATGACTGACTCAGAAAATTGTACAGAATATTATTTTAGACGCCACAATTTCCATCAAGTCTATTATATATATATATATATATATATATATGTTGTGTGTGTGTGTGTGTATTGCTCGTCTAATTTCTGGAATTACTTTTATTTTCAACAGTTAAAAAATTTTACTACCTGTGTTAAAATATTCGCCCTTTACCTAATTCAGTTCTGACGCAAGTGGATGGTTTTCTATCCCAAACGTATTAATTTTTAGCATGTAATTTGATGGAATGGACGCTTTTATTTTAATTCCCAAGCATTAAAATCCCAGCACAGAAACTTCAAAATATTATAAGAGCGAGGAGCACGCGCATATTTTCATAATGATGCCATAAGGTTGTAGGGTACAGGGTGTGCCAGTAAGTATCGTCCTTGCGCCTTGAATACGAACACTGCCTCGGGCTTGAATATGAATCCGAGTTAACACATGGCTGTGTCGGCCTTGAAGGTGTGCCACGTCCTGTTAGCAGGCCCAACCTTTCTAGATGACAGCTGTTCTCCAAGTCTCCGGACGCAGGCAATCTTAGCTTATAGACTGTTCACGATAAAGTGAGCCCTGCTTAAAGTTTTCTTTCAGCTGTTATGCACTTACCTTAATTTTTTTGAATATGTAAACTATCATGAAACTAAAAACTTGTGTAAATGTTTCACACTGAAAACTGGTAACCTATGGACACAATAAAATTCAGTTTTTGGTTATTATAAATTTTGATGAGTGCTTAGTTTAATGTGAACAGCCTATACCAACAACTGGAGTCGCGGTTGGTGCAGTAGCCAGGGTCCTCGCCCCCCTTCAATGCAATTCGGGTTCGATTCTCGGCCGGGTCGATACCAGGTTTGGATTTTTCGCACGTGAGAATCGTCCCGGACGATGCCGCTGGTCGGCGTTTTTTTTTCTCGGGGTTCTCGCATTTTCCCAGCTCCTCCCATTCCTGCACGTCTCCATTGCAAGACCTAATTTCATAATATCCTACAGGACAAGCCTACGAATACCCAGTAAGTCTGCAGTTCGGGTGTGATACCATGGCCCTTGGGTAAAGTTCTCATATATTTATTTACAACTGCAGAACCGTTAAGTTAATTTTACTTATTCTAATATACTGCACGTCTCGTCTACAACAAGGTCATTAGAGACGGTGGCATAACTTAACCCAAGTACAGAAACTGAAAGAGGAATCAGCCATGGTCTATATTAAGGTACCATCCTAGCTGTCACCTGGAGCGATTATGGAATACCGTGAGAAATCGAAATCAGGACGTTCGGAGCCGTAATCAAACATGGTTCCTTCCGAATGATAGTCTAACGTGTTAGTGAGGATAATTAAGATAGTTTACTATAACGCGTTTAAGCAATGGCATGGGAAAGCTGTGAACCTCGAAGATAAGACTGATGCCCGTTGAAAGAGTAGTGCTTAGATGCGATGAGACAGGGGGAGAAAGAGCCGCCTTGGTTGACGTATTTTGTGCGTTCATGGCCTATGAGTGCGGAAGCAGTAGGAACGATAGGACTCGTGTATCACGCCTTATCCTAGCCCAAAGGCGCACGTCACTGATCAACTCGTATTCTCATATTCAGTGGCGATACTATCATTTTATGGTGTAATATAAGATGTAAATGCGTATTGCAGACGTTTACTACTTTATGGGCTAAAATCTTACTTCACGAAAGCAAAACATAAATAACAGTCATTTCCGCCATTTTCGCAAGAAAATAAACCTTAAATAATAGTGCAGTAGCTGAAATGGTTATAAGAAGGTATATAACGATCTTATAAGGTCAACCATAGGTAAGTTGAGTGACTTTCTAAACAATATCTATCGGCCGAAGCTCGGGTAACCGCTCTGAAGCCTGGGCAGACTTGTCTTATGGCTCGGCAAACCGTCTCAGGTAAGCATTCGCGAGTCCCCTTTTTTCTCGGGAAATCACATATGTACTCTACATGTATGTACAAAATGTATGTTCATATTAGTACCTGTGCGTTTCAGACTTCCAAATTACAGGTTGATGAATAATGGGAATGTTAACGATTAACACATATACATTGATGAATTCGTACCAAATTTGTGTAGAGAAAACAGGAAAAATATGAAAGTTTACTCATAGCTTTACATTGTGTCTACTGTTCGCTGAAATGTTAATGTTGGCACCACCCCTTTAAATTTTATGTAATCGTTATACAAAAAAAAAAAAACTAGCATCCTCCCCAACTGTGAGAGATGTTTTCATTTTCTGACGCCTGGGCCCTGTAACATATATCGATGCTACTCCAGAGCCAAAAACAAAGGATGTGCCGTGGACATGAAGTTTTTTCAACATAGTTCCACACTCTAAAAAGTACCTTTGTAGTTTTACACCAGAAAAATCCTGGGAAACTAAGTTACCAAAGAAATTCCTTCGATAACTGTAAAAAATTATCTTGTAAAAATATTATGTGTACGTCTGTAAAATTACAAGGTAAAATCGTGTATTTGTAAATGCAAGAGGAAGAAAATGAAAATTTTAGATTATTATTTTACTCTGAACATGACAGGGATTTATTCATAAAATAACTACTTAAGTAATAATATTTGTGTGTAATTATCTTCGGACAAAAATATTGTGGATGTACCAGGACTCGAACCCGCATCCTTATGCCTGAAGGTAGAGGAATGTTCCTCCAGATAACGTTGACATAGGTCTACGTACTATATGTTTCTTTTTGTTTATACTAGATTGACTGTTCAATTACGTATTAGATTTTGTAGCACATAATTATAATGAATATGTATTTTATTCCAGCAAAATTCATCATATATCTATGATGTGTGTATAACTATATAATTTCCAACTATCCCGTGATTTTGGTACACTATAAGGTTTTTCTATTTGTTTTTGCGAAGAAAATTCTTGTAATTTTATGTAATATTGTTCCAGAAAACCTTTGTACTTATACTAAGGTTTGCAAAAGTACAACGTAACAATTTGCAATTCGTACAGAAGAATTCGTACAGTGTACGTTGTATTTTCTCCTTGGGCCGTGGGAAAACACCCAGCTCTATGACATATTAAAAATTATGGTTTACAGTCCAAGTGTGGACGTCTGCTTAACCGACCGTGAGCTCTCTAGCCTTCATCATATTCCCCTCCCCCTTCAATAATTTTATTTTTCTATTTTCTTTATGTTCAAGCCTGAGTGAGCACGATTCAGAGCCCTGCCCAGTTTCGTCTTCCCCGTCGATCGTATATCATTCCACCACTCGTCAAACGTTAATATTCCTTTGTGTCTGATGACTGGCATGCATCCGCCGATCAAGTCACGCTGCGGAACTGTCAGATGCAAACGTGTTTAGCGATTTGGGAATTTTTTCCTCACATACGTGCAGAGAAAAATCGAATTTTAATGGATGACATCGTAAAATCTGTCACTATATAGCACACGTGACTTTTACGGGCGTTTCAAGTTGGATAAAATAATAATTTTATATTTTTATGAAAAATTTTTAGTTTTATAGACGACACCTGTGAGTACAGTTATCTTCTACAAAAAATACATCTCACAGTTTTCTGACGACCGTGCGACAAAGTGAAATTTTGTATGTTATGCTGCCATGCAAACAGTGAAATAACTCGCAGGTAAAGAACATGCTAAGAGCTACGGAACAGAACATTAAAAAAAAAAAAAAAAGTTCCAGTTGACTATTCTGGATTTTATAAAATTGCTGAATTTGCAAATTATTTTCTGTACTTTGGTACTTTTCTAAAAAATCTGAAAGTATTAGGTTGTGGGCTTCCTAAATGTTTTATTACGTTGTTCATGGCATGTTATTTCACTGTGAATTTATTATTTAAGTAAGTCAATTGGTTTTCATTATTTGAACGGAGGCACAACAAGCAAATTTTGTTTTCGACGTAACGAGAAAACTATGCAAGATAATTTTTTTTTCTAAGAGGAGTATACATTCACAATCAAGTAACCATATTTCATAAAAATAGAAAACGATGGCTTTATCTCACTTGAACGCTCTTAAGGCCATACGTCGTAGTTATACATTGATTTCGTACTATTAAAATAGAACTTAATATCGACATCATGGTATTTTTACATAGTTTTAACACTAATATACATGTTCGTGTTTTTCGAAGAAGCAAACTGAACTGTTCCTTAGACTCTTTCACTGGAAGTATCGCAGATTTTATTGGCTAATGAAAGTAAGCAAACCTCATATCGAAATAGGCGTAATTGTGAAATGCACGACAGCTCACAGTCTCGAATTTTTCCAAAGCATTGTGTTCAATACCATTTCAGTTCTTTGCATCCATGTTTAATAAAAACTACCGACCATGGCTTTAAGAAGTTTCCTTTAAATTGAGTTTCAAGTTAAATTTTTTCATTACGTAAATGCTATGTTAATAATTTTAGGAGAAAAAGAAATGAAAAATACAGAATGTGTAACAGTTATTTCAAGGTCATATTTTTTTTGTTTACATATATTTACTTTTTTGATCTGTGTAATCGTAATTGGAGATAAACTTATTATTTACTTATTTCAGCCTCACATATGCACATATAGATAACTGCAGCTAACTGAAGCTTAATACTTGGTTACTACCGTCTTTGAATTTCAAAACTAACTCATAAAAATTAATTTGTAATCAAACATAAATCTAGAAAACCACTTACTTAAGAAGAATATGTACCTGGTATATAGACGTTATTGTATCATGTCAAGCCAGCTAATTTTTACGCAGAAATTTTATTTTTCGCAATATTAAAAATGAAACTAGCTTTTTGAAATAACATTATCTTTTCTTATTAAGGCTTTTGTAAGAATAAAATTAACACCCGGATCCATAAGGAAAACAACGGCTTCTTTGGGGTTCACTGCATACTATCCACGAATAAAAATGTAGGGTCTTTGGTTAATATTCATAGAAAAATGGTAACTAAAAAGCCTGTTTAGTGTACCTCGTGTAGAGTCGACGTGATTTTCGTCGAGTGTGGCTGTCTGACCCTGACTGGCCTGCTACCCTGTTTCTGCACGCCAAGCATCCAGGAACATAACATCTAACACAATAGGCCTATTCAATTCAATATTTTAATGAAGTTTTTTTTATTATGTAATAAATATTTACGTAACACTGATTTGCAGTGAATATAACACTAGGTCGTTGGGCGAGACTGTTGCTGTACACATATGTCGTACGCAGCAGAGCCCAATAAATAACCTGGATGAAACATGGTAAAATCGGACGTGTTGCGTTCACCCACAATTGGGTTGCGAGATGCCTATTACACTCTTTGTGTGACGTCAAACAGCTAAAGTTTCAGTGGGCGATATGTAAACGAGGAAACATCTTGGTACAACTAAGAAAAAATACCGGCATGAGTTGCGATACCTACCATAGATTATGTTTGCATCACTGAACAATGGCACTAATCCGTTGTTGATATTTCTGAACGATTCTTGCGTTACAAGCTAAAGAATTTTGTACATACATCTTTGCAGCAAATTATGGGTCACAGAAAACCAGTGGGTACATACTGACAAACAGACAAGTTAACAACCAAAAGGACACACCATTTGTTGCCATGGCGCGGCGTATGTTCATAATTCGTTAGTTTATATTAATCCGTTGTACCTTGTATTGATAAATGTAGCCGCATTTTCATAATCTATATATATATAAAAGGAAGTGCCCCACTCACTGACTGACTGACACATTCATTCATTCATCATCAACGCCCAGCCCAAACCACTGGACCTAGAAACGTGAAATTTTAAGGGAAGTTTCCCCTTGTGGCGTAGGCGCGCACTAAGAAAGGAAATTTTGAAATTCGGCTATTAAGGTGGTGAAACGGGGTGAAATATATTTTTTTGCAAATCTTTGATATTTCTCGAACCCGACGGGCTATCGTCGTCTTATTCACTTCGTTAGGTCGCAAATACAAATGTCTAGAAACAAATTTCAGGATTTTTCGAAATTTTTATATTAAGGAGGTGAAAAATCGTTTAATTCGTTTACAGTAAATCCTCTCTTCCTCTTAAACCACCTGAGATATCGAAGTGATTTTTTCTTTAAAATGAAGCTTACGCAAATACCTAAAAAGTAATTTCAGGATTTTTCAAAATTCGTTTTTGAAAGCCGGTAAAAAAATAAAACAGTTTTTTGATTAATCAGTTGTATCACCTAAACCGTTCGAGATATCGAGGTGGCTTTTGTATTATAATTAAACATAAGTAAATACCTAAAAAGTAATTTAACGATTTTTGGAAATTCTTCCTTGAAAGCCTATAAAAAAATAAAACGTGTTTAAGAATAATATTTCGTAACACCTGAAATAGTTCAAAATTTGTTTCCTTTTTATTTCTTGCTTATAGTTAAACCGCTTTGGACTATAGCCTGTACACGCGAAATAACTCTCATGGCCTGTCTTGAATAATTTGTAGTTAAGTCTGTGGAGTTGCGGTTTTTTTTTTGCCAACCCACCATAAATAAAACCTCTATGGACTGTAGCCCGTACATACGAAAGTATTATTACGGCCTGCCTTTAAGTATTCACTCGGGTATTGTACAAAGTTTGTGGTGTGGGAGGGGTGGGGTTACAGGTTCGTATCCTGTGCAAGTCTTTGCGATGGGACATGACATGACATCACACGAGCATATTGCGTGCGCTCTTTTCACTGAGCCAAGACAATTTATAGTTCACTGTTATTGAGTACGCTAGCTGTTAAATGCCTTCATCACATATTTTATCCAGAGTTACTGTTTGTATTACATAATTTCACGCGGGCAAAGCCGCGGCCGGGTAGCTATTTTGTAGAGAAATAAAGATGAATTAAAAACAAAGATGTTCTGCAATTAAAGTACCCTCAGCGTAGTGGACTGG
>PNEQ01106062.1:7500-77283 GCA_003012365.1 Medauroidea extradentata
CCCCCCCCCCCCCCCCCAAGTCACAGTCACATATTAAGTGAGGCTAATAGTCTTAATTAACTAACACTTCTGGCACAGAATAAATAAGTAATACCATAAGTCACATGACTTGGTTTATAATTGAACTCGTTATCTCTTTAGATCGTAATGGTGTTGGGATTATTGGCTGTTTAGTTAAACTGAAGTTTAGTATGCCTTATTCTATATCTGTATGGAAATTGACACGTAAGTACCATCATGCTTACCATTTATAAATACAGTATATAATTGAGATATAAACAATTTACACAGTATTTATCTAAATATAAGAAGTATTTTAAACAAATGTCTTTGTTTACATGACAGTACCCTCCCGAGAGCTTGAACAATAACAAAATGATTAAAACCCTTCCTTATGTCAATCTGATAGAGTTAATCATCATTTGATGTTGAGCCTCGAATAGTCACATTTACCATTTCTAAATATTTAATTAATATAAAAACTAATTACAGTACCTTAAGCACTAAAAGTAGTTATATAAATAAACCAATGACTTGAATCCGCGTGGCACTGATTATTTTCCTGTACAACCCTAGAGCTGGTACTATAGCAGTGATGTAAAAAGGCTTCCAATGGCACTTCTAATAGCAATATTTATTGTGTGCCTCCAGCCAGACGGCATCATAAGAAACAAATTGTGGAATGTAAGCTGTTAACTGTGACGGGACAAGATAAGACTGAGGCTCACCTCAGGAGCGATGTAGTCCGGCGTGCCGCAGAATGTTGTGGTGGTGACCCCATCAATGATGCCCTCCTTACACATGCCGAAGTCTGCCAGCTTGCAGTGGCCTTCGTTGTCTAGCAGGATGTTATCCAGTTTCAGATCCCTATGCCACAATATGTTACATACATCTTCCAGCCAGCACTACACACATTTCACTGTAGTTTGTGCAGTATAAGTTTGCCTGATTTTGACAATTCTCTTCTGAGAAAATTGTCTGGCAACGGTTAGAATTATACTCAACCTGTTACTCTAGGTGAAATAATAAATTATATAAGATCACACAACAGACATGTACTTTATTCACCAAACGCCATTCCACTACTCACGTCACACCTCCAAACAAGTGTTGCCAACTTTACTTCACATCAATAATAACTACACTGTAACACTTCCTCTCAATTTAAAGTCCTTTGGGTACTCAAGTCACTAACTTAAAACAACAATAGTACATTACAAGGAAAATGTATGGTACATACCATCTAGCATCACAAAGAACACAAAGACTTGAAATTGCTTACCTCTTATAATCATACATACTTCTTAGAGAACAGATAGAAAATTAAGAATTACACATTCGTAAACACAGCTTATCCCTAAATTCACAGAACTTATTGTGTTTCAATGGCTTTGTGAGTATATCAGCAACATTCAAATGAGACTCCACACAAGCAATACTCAAAAGTTGTTTAGCAACAATATCCTTGATGAAATGGAACCTTATGTCTACATGTTTTGATCTTTTAGTGTTCTCATAATTTTTCATCATGTGTATAGCCCCCTGATTATCTACAAGCAGCTGACACTTCACGTTGTGTTCCTCCCTGACAAACTCTGTTGCGAGGAGTCCCTTGAGGTAAAGGAGTTCAGTAGCTGCCAAGCTCCCTGCGACATATTTTGCCTCCGCTGAGCTCAAGACTATGGTCTGTTGCTTTTTCGAACTCCATGATATCGAGTTCCCGCAGTGGAATGATGCCATCCCACTCACACTCTTTCTATCGGTCCTGTCACCTCCCCAGTCTGCATCTGCATACACACTGATTGTATTACATCCTTTTGTGCATTTCTCGTAGACCAAGCTTCTGTCTATTGTTCCTTTGAGATATTGGAGCACCCTCTTTGCTGCATTCCATGTAGTTTGTGCTGGACATTCCAGAAACCGACCTAAGTATGATGTAGCGAAGGTTATGTCCGGTCCAGTCATCTGTGATACATAAGTTAAACTTCCAATTAAATCTCGAAATGGAGCACTTACGACTGTATCTGGATCTCCCATCTCTACTCTTTCGTCCATCGGCGTCGTGCAGGTTCTACATTCTTTGAGGTTGAACTGCTCTAGCATCTTCTGTATGAGTTCATGCTGACACAACTCGAATCTGGTGCCTTTCCTTTTAATCTCTGTTCCTACGAAACACTGTATATCTCCCATGTCTTTAGCACCAAACTCTTCTTTGAACTGTTCTGCCAATTCCTCTGTCTTTTCCTCTGTCCCCATCAGCAGAATGTCGTCTACCCATATTACCAGCCAGACTTCATTTCCTATGTACAGACATGCATCTACTTTCGATCTCCTTAACCTTTCCTCTTCTGCAAATTTGTTGAATATCTAGTTCCAGTAGCGTGGTGCTTCTTTAAGTCCATATACATAATGCACGCTGAAGTTTCAGAATTTTGTTTGTTTCTTCAACTCCCCCTGGTTTAAAGACATACACATCCTCTTCAAGTGTTCCATTTAGGAACGCCGTAGGAATGTCCAGTTGCTAGATTGTCCAATCTTTCTGAACGGAGTATGATATTGCCAGTCTGATTGTAGACATTTTTGCCACTGGTGCATACAAAAGTCCCTTGTTGTCTGCGTCTGCTTGAAAGTATCTTTGAAAACCCTTTGCAACAAGGCACGCTTTTTTCGTTCCGTCTGGCTTAGAGCTGAACACCCAACTTATCTCTATTGGCTCCACATATTTTGGTATGTCCACTTCAGTCCAGGTTTGGAATTTTTTATGCGCACTCAGTTCTTTTTGAATCGCTTCCCTCTACTGTTCACTCTTATCCATTGCTTCTTGATATGTTTGAGGACAACTGTCTGCCATCAAACAATATGCCACATACAGTTAATAATTTTCTAAGTGTTTGGGTTTTTTAACCCTTCTCTTCAACTCCAGTGGTGGTTCTTCATTCTCCTTGAATCCTCGAAACACTCCACACTCTGTCTCATTGTCCGATGTCATTTCCTGACCATTATTTCCTTCATGTACTCCTTTTCCTACATTTTCTTCAACCAATTTAGACTCTGGTATAAGGCTATCTACTCTTTGTCTTTCTTCGTACAATACGTCTGTTTCATCAAAAGTCACATCTCTTGAAACATACACTTTGTCAATGGGTCCCACACTCAATATTCATACGGTGCGTATCCTACTATGCTGGTCCGAGTGGCTTTGGTGTCCAATTTGTCTTTTCTGGGTAACTTCATCATCCAGGCCTTTGACCCAAACACTTTGAGTTTCGACAGATTTCTTCTTCCCAAGTATGAGTCTGCTGGAACATTTACTCCGACAGCAACTGTGGGCGACCAGTTCAGTTGATATGTAGCTGTCCGTATTGCCTCCCCCCACACGTGTTTTGGCAACCCGGTCTCTGCAAACATTGTCCTGACCTTGTCCATCAGTGTTCTGTTCATTCTCTCACTTGTTCCGTTCATCTGAGGGGAATATGGCGCAATGTATTCTAATGTTATACCTTTCTCCGCACAAAATGTCTTGAGCTTTCCAGTTGAAAACTCTCCTCCATTGTCACATCTCACTCTTGCGGTACAGTTAGTTCCGAAACGGGACTCCAGCTGTCAAATGTAGTTTATCAGATTATCTGCAGTCTCGCTTTTCTTCCTAAGCAGATAAATGACACAAAAATGTGAGAAATCATCAGGTCTGGTAGTACTGCTCACCATTAATGGCTTGTGTCGACATTGGCCCTCCCACATCTGTGTGTAGCAATTCTCCTATTCGAGAGGTCCTAGGTGAGGGACTACTTTGAAAGGGTTGTCTATTGGCCTTTCCCTGTCTACAGGCATCACACACCTCACTGGACACAGATAATCCCAGTTGTGTCAATCCCTTACGGTTCAAGTGTCCAAGTCTCTTATGCCACAGATCTTCTGCACAGTAAAAACTCTGCAACATACAGCTTTCCTGATGTCTTGCACACCATATTTACCCCATTTTTGGCCATAATTCCTGCTCTATTGGTCTTAACAACCACTTTCTTTCCTGAACTCACAACCTTCTTAACAGATAATAAATTTAATTTGAGGTTAGGCACTACGAGTGCTTCAAGTCTTATGTTTAACCCATCTTTTTTGAGTCTCACAGTCCCTTTCTGATTTGCGACTAATTCTTCACCATTTGCTACTCTAATTGTTATAGGTATCGCCAAATATTCAATGTCTGTTATACCATACATAAGATCAGTGGTAACCAGATGGTCTGTACACCCTCAGTCCTGGACAAACTGCACCTCTTGTACCTTTCCTTCTTGACCTATGGACATCAACAATCCTTCGTCTGCAGTTGCGATGAAACTAACTTCACTTTCATCAGTACAGGTGTAAATTACATTGTGTCCATAATAATTGTTTCTCCTACCTTGTCCTCTTGTGCCTGTATTATACAGATTACTGAACCCTTCTCTACCTGAACGCTTAGGACAGTCTACAGTTAAGTGTCGATGATCCCCACACCCATTACACCTTCTAGGAGGTCAGTTTCCTGCAACAAATTAGGCACTTTCCCCACTCCCTACAACTGTTTGTATATGATTTTGTTTTTGTTCGGCATCCAGCAGTTGTGACTTGACAAAGTCCAGGGTTAAGTCAGTATCAATTTTTTCCAGTAAAGTTATGGTGTTTTCATAACACTCAGGTAGGGTTAGGAGCAACTGGCAGACTTTGTCGTCTTGTTCCATTTTTGAACCCATTGCCTCAAGGTCATACACTAGGTTGTCAAATTTGTTGAAGTGTTCTTGCAGAGTCATTGTGCACTTTAAGGTCAACAGTTTCTTCTGTACCAGTAACTTAGAAATCACACTCTTTCTCTCAAAGACGTTGCTCCGAGATTTGAGCATGTCCCTTGCCGACACTGCCTCCCGCACATGTTCTATATGACAATTGGTAATACAGTTAATAATTATATTCCTAGCTTTCCTGTCGTTTACCTTTCCTTGATACAATTCTTCTCCCATCAGTTGTTCCAGTTTCTTATCCCCTTCCACAATTTCTCTAACCTCCTTTTCATCGAGCAGCAACAGTACACGGAATTTTCAGTTCTTGAAATTAGTACCCTTTAGTTGAGGATATTGTGTTGATGAACTCGTAGCCATTATCATTCTACGTTGACGCACAATCTTCTCACACTGTGTATTACACTTGATTCTTATACCTTATTATCGTCTCTTACTTTGTCACACACATGTTTACTGTTTACGTCGGTGCAAGTCTGGGCCCACAACCTGTTAGAATTATACTCAACATGTTACTCTAGGTGAAATAATACATTATATCAGATCACACAACAGACATGTCCTTTATTCACCGAACGCCATTCCACTACTCACGTCACACCTGCAAACTAAAGTTGCCAACTGTACTTCACATTAATAATAACTACACTGTAACAGCAACTACATTGTGTTGACCTTTAAACCATCCTGACATCCTGGAAAAACAGATTCTCTGCAATCCAGTTTAATATGTTTTTCTCAAAAGAGAAATGTCAGAATTAGGCAAACTTACATTGCACAGACCACATTTCATTTATCAACATGTGACATAGCATCTCAACAAATTCTCACCATCTTGGTTTATTTGTAAGCTTCCCATTCATGTAAACAACAGCAAGGTAACTCATCTGCTCTGTGACAAATGTTCAGCAGTTATACCGGTTCCAGTATAAGACGTATATCTTGCAATGTCACTTTTGCGCAAAGCATTTTTGTGTCCACAACAGTTTCACGTTTGCAACATAGGCCTTGTTACACAAAGTATCACCTTGACATGACAAACACACAAGTTGCATCACACACTCACCTGTAGATCACGCCATGTCTGTGCAGGAACTGCAAGGCAAGGGTGACCTCTGCGGCATAAAACCGCGCCCTAGGCTCGTCAAACTTCCGAGCCCGCTGTATTTGAAACATGAGGTCACCCCCATTCACGTACTCCATCACAAAGAACAGGCGATCCTGCCAAACACACAACAACTTCAGGAACACAAGAAATACAGTGAATATTAACAGTGTACAGCTTTCTGATAAATGTAAGATTTTTAAAACTCTACTTTTATTTGAAAACCTAAAAATCAATATTGCAGAAATCTTGATCAAATAGTTTCTTTACACACAAAGAAACTATGTTTTTTGCATTTTCACCCACAACAAATTAATCCCTTGCACACCCATGTAAAATTCCAAATACAAAATCATTCAGTCTGTGTCATTATTCACATATTATTTACTAATTACCATTTATTGACATTATACAAAATATTGTTAGTTTATAAATAAAGATACGTTGTGGCTTCAGCCCTTATAATCTCAAGGAGCAAAAGAAAAGAGTGATTTGCATATACAGTAAACAGAATATTATAAATAATAACTGCAACATACAGTATTTAGATTATTACATTGGACACAAGTTAGTAAAATGATTGAAATTTTCTGAATGCCACACTGTAGCAAAATGTTACTCACTTTACATGTAAAATATCTGTTGTCAACTGTGTCTATTTTATACTCATTATACTAAAAACTGGTAAAAATGTAACATTTTTATAGTTAAAACACTAAACAACTGCACGTGTTAGCAATTTAAGTGTGCATATCATCAGACCGGTGGCAGTACCGAGGTTTATAAGTGACAATGGGAGGACATAATATGACTTGAACTTGTTATGGTAGTTGCCTAGTTGGATGTGTATTTTGTGTGTCCTAGGCTGGGATAAATGAAAGTGCTAAGGGTGACATAAGTACACACATCATACCTCATCCTAACCTCTAGGTACAAGCCACTGAACAGGTGTGCAGTCTTCCCATTGATAGAATGCCCCTTTGAAACATTCTGTGATGATAATATAATTTTTTAGCTAATATTAAAAACAAAAGTGTAAGATACCTGCCTATAACTTTTCAAAGACTCTACATCAGGGAGGGCCGTGGTAGTTGAGGAGTTAGACCTCTCGCCTCCCTCCAAGATGATCCGGGTTCAATTCCTGGCGGGGTCAGTCCCCGGATTTTTGCATGTGGGAATCGTGCTGGTTCGGTTGGTTTTCACGGGATCTTCCACTTCCCCTGCTTCTTCGTTTCAGCACTGTTCCATACACCATGTCGCCCCTCACTAGGACTAAAGCGCTGACCAAAATCTGTTCACTCACTCTACATCAGGATGCTCATACCTAGAAAATGATAACAAATCACCACTTTTTGTAGTGAAAACTAACCTTAAAAGAGATGTTTGTAAAACACACTTATAACTTTCTTTGAATGCTTTTCCTAAGAATGCATGATGAGCAGTTAACAAAAATAATTGTAACTGCTGAAGTTCTGCACACAGTTTGTTAAGCCTGGACAGGCAGCCTCCTTGCGAAGTAACTGCAATAACCATCACTGAGGTCATGAAGCAGAGTACGTCGAGGCTCACCTTGGTCTGGAAACAGGAGTGGAGCGCGGTGAGAAAAGGGTGCTTGGCTGCCAGCGCCAAGATCCTCTTCTCCGTCATGGTGCAGTCTACATCGTCATCCTGGATGATGACGTCCTTCTTTAGCACCTTCACTGCATACACCTCGTCCGTGCCCTTTTTCTCCCCCAGCATCACCTTCCCAAAGCTGCCCTTGCCCAGCACCTTGATGAAGTGGAAGTCGTCGAGGCCGATCCTGCGCTCGTGCCGCTCCGACGAACCCACTATCTGCTCCCCTTCCGAGGTTTGCTCTGCAAGCAATGCCGAGCACCGACCCATGCTTCATGCCCCCACCTTTTACGCTGAGCTCATGGGTATGGCAGCACTGTTGTCTAACTTAACCTTACTTGGGCCTGATTCTTGTTACTTTTGACATAATGTTGCTCAATAAGTGGAGTAAAGCAGCTGTTCTAGCCCACTCCATAATGTGCTACTACTGAATTCTTTCCGTTATTATTATCATTTCAGTCCATAATGCTTTCTGAGATAAATACAGTAATTTACAACAGTCGCAGGTGATTTTTACAATGATAATTAAAGTAAAATTAAATAATAATTTGGTCAGAAAATACGTTAAAAAATTGCTTCACACTTAAAAACAGACAGAGAGGGATGAAGAAGTAAAAGAAGCTGGCACAATACTATTGAGGTTGAAATTATGAAATTATCTACAGCTAGTACTTTCATTACAAGCAGTAAGCAAGTAGTGGTTTATTCCACATACAATTTGTTATGAGGGGGACATAAATCTGCAAGTGGCAATGTTACTGCAAGGATAGTCCCTATAATTCACAGCAAATCACAATACTATTTCTGGTTTAGGAACATTTACAGAGACCATTATCCAAAAAATAAGACAAAAGTAAAGGATCAAAAATAAAAATAATAAATTTACGGTAAATACATACATATCTAGACAATCGCAAATTAAAACAAATAGCTCTATTCACCAATTTAGTGGGATTTTTAACCACACATTTTTCCGCGAGTGTCCTAAATATAGTCCGCATTCTTTAAAACTGCATTGAATCAATACTAGACGATTAACTTATTTTATACATTAATGGTCTTGTACATTTACCCAATGTGCCAACATGAGAGGAATTAGTCTTTCCACATTTATAAAAGCAATACTCTCATGTTTTTAAGTTCAGAGTGGCATTCTAAACTCATGTCACTCAAGAACCTTGCTACTTCTTCACTAAACAATACATTTCACATTCAACTTTAATGGAAAAAAAACTACAAAACTGGCTCTTCATAACCCAGAATATTGTGATAGAGAGTTTGTTATGGAACAAGTCCTACTAAGCTATTAAAAAATCAACTATAAATAATACATGAAATGTTTTTGTTTGCCTCTGACACATATTTAGTATGCACAAGTTATTATAAGGTAATATTTTCTTGCTCAAGGCATGAAGTCTTGTACACTACCATTTTACTTCAATCTCATTGCTATTTGCAAAGAACTCACGAAGCAAACACAACAAAAGACAACTCAGTAACTATGAACACAATCTATGTTCACCGCTAAAAAATGCCAAATACTTGCCAAAGTAGCTAAACCACTGATAAATGCAGCACTAATATCGAGGAACAACTACATATGTAATGTGACACATATTGGACAACACATCCACTGGGTACAACTAAACTGCATGCCCCATAGTGTACTAGGGTAAAATGACTCGCTGAACCAAATTTTTGACACTGGAAAAATAAAAAAATATATAAATACCAAACAACTACTCATATCATTCAAAACCTGCAGAGTAAATTTCCTGGCATGACCTGTCACCACAATTCAATATGCCCATTGATCAGGAACCGTGAGATGATTGGAAAACATATGTAATTTGAACTGCAGCAGGAAATGGCCACAAAATATACGTGATATTTTCCAAAAGTCTGTGATATTTTTGGGTGATGAAATATGATTTAAAGCTCAGAATCTGTAGGAAATAAACTTTGATGATAAAAAGCAACCGCACCTTGAAAATTTGGAACACTATGGTCCGATACTGACAGCTGAAACCTTTAAAATTCGAGTAGATGACAGAATAGCCAACACTGCAGCAAGACAGAGTACATACAAAAAAAGTGCACGTGCGTTCCTGCTCTGAAGTAAAAGGGTGACAAATAGGTTACCATCATAAACTGCCAGTTGTAAGGAGTTGAAGACTAACGTTCAGTCACTTCTGCAATACACTGCTGACATCTATTACAAGCAAAGAATGTCTATGAACGTATCATCAAGTTCAGAAACTGCATAGTACACCATGCTTGCTCCACAGCCTACTTAATTTTTGCTGTTACGTCAATGCTGCCAAATATTTCATTGTTCTCACATGTGCAAAAATCACTTCACCATTTTTCTTTACTCAAGAGCTTCTGAGCATTATTAATTTCCGTGATATGCACAATAATTTTACTTTTGTTTGTAATTGTATTTTAGTCTTCTTTATTTGTGAATCTGTAAATTTTTTAATCACTTGCTGTTAGAATTTTGCCAGGTCAAACAGCAATGATGATTATGATTTAGAGATTTTTGTTGAATCGTAGCAGGGGTATGTTAATGAGTCAACTTTTATAAGTGTAGCTTCATTTAATCCTTGATTAACAGATAATTGTTTAATAGACACTTGTTATGATGAATACAGACATTTGTGTTCAATACTGAAATTAATACAGTCAATGCTAAACTTGCTTTTGGATGTTTTAGAATAATATTAAAACTTAGGGTGGGTACAAATGCCTATACTGTCCCTCCCTTCTGTTCTAGGGGAGAGACAGTGTCCCCCTGTCTCCCCCTTCTCCGCAGCCACTGATTACAATCTTGACATTGTGCCAGCCATATTCATCACAAGGGTTAGATTGCCTTCACGTCTATAGACCTCAACCTCCATTCATCTAACATGTATCCCAGAGCACCCTGATGTCCCAATGTTGTGACGAGAAATGGAAGGCAGCAAAGTGCGGGCCACCATCTCTCAGTGCCTTGCAGAATAGGTATCCGATAACCAGAACCGCTATACGAACTTACATGCCGAGGCCACGCATAAATGGGAAACTGACATTTGTGAGCACGCCCGCCTTGTACCAACACAAGAAAGTTAAGACCTCGAGAAAGAGGCTTGGAAAGCTGGGACTCCCTCAAATTTTGTACAAAATATTCATCAATTTGAATGTGACAGGTATTTGTGGATGGGTAGCAAAGTACTCAATTTTACGAGGTTAATCATGGGCAATGTGATGCTTCTTAAAATGGGGGTAGTCATTGACCTTGTTTCTGAAGAGGGTCGCTGTGTTACTAACATTTCAAATACATACATGGGTCTTTGAAACCAGAAACAGACCCATCAACCAGACAAAAGGCTTTTTGGAGCCTTTGTAACTGCTGGAGAACAATGACAGTTGTCAGTTAATATAAAATGAAGGTCTTAGAAACATTCTGCCATATATTCATCAATTCCACCTTGCAGTCCAGCTTGCTGGAAAATTATTTGAGTGATCTTGAAACCTTAACAGAATTTCCTGGGAGCCAAACTGTAATTTGTCAGTCCGGAATTAACGCCAAAACACTGACAGGGAACATGGTATTCAGGAAAAGAAAGAAATAAAGAAATAAGCAAAATATCAGACGAGAAAAAGAGGGTTGTCAAGACAGTTGCAAATGTAATTTGATAGAAAATATTTTTTAACCATTTGACACACACACATTTCCAGAGCAAGAGAAAATCAAAACAGGAGGCTTTGAATTGGTTGGTAGACTTTTTGTAACACTTAGAAGAAGTCTAAAAAGTATGATGAAAATCAAGACCAAAAAACGAAACAAAATAAATGTACGCAAATGTATGCAAATTATTGCTGCACTTTGACATTTCCCCATCTTGCATCAACTATCCAGACTTTTTCACATATTTTTTTTATCATAACAAATGCAGATTGAAGCTACAGATAGTTTAAATAGTTTATCATTAATAATATTGACGAGGTAAATTGCACATATTTAACAAGTAACATTAGTGAAGGTGTTAAACAAAGTAGTCACTAAGAACCGCTTACTCTATGTACGCAGACGACTAAAATTTCCATCATCGTATATATAAAAATTCAAACATCATCAAAATTCTTTATCCATCCTAACAAAATTAGTGCAAGGCTGTGTAAGCCTACAACACTTAAAAAGGTTTGTGTTGTATACATATAAGATCCCTGCACTACTTCAAAACTCTACAGTAGTATGACTAACAGTAATTAACTCTAACTTATGCATCTAAACACAGTAAACTTACATCTTTTAACAGAAGACAATACTAGTCGACACTGAACACTTCATTACACATTAATGCCTCGGGATCAAGGGACAAGTAACTTCTCATGCCGCATGTATTTGAATTACCTATTGCAATAAACCCTAATGAGAAAGTTTTATGTCAAAAGCAACAAAGATTCAGAAATTTTGCACACAAATATAAAACTTTAGCCCTTTAACAAAATTTTTACTAATAAAGAAATCTGCCACAAAAATAATTAAAACACAACCAGCATTAGTTATAAAATATTGAAAGTTACTCTGCTAAAGAATCGATGAAAAAGAAATACACATAAGTCAAATAAAAATTAATTTGTAATGGTGTCTATGTGAATGTGAGATTACAAATAAAAACCTGAAAATTATTTTCACCCTTATCAGTAGCACTTGGGAGGCTCAAGAATGTTAAAGTGAAAAAGGAAAGAGTGCTTTGTCATTCAAACAGAATACAAAATTACTATGCAAAAAAAATTTTGAGTTAAATATTATTTTCCTGCAGGTAACAACAATTAGCTAAGCTATACTCACATAGCCCCAACAAGTACAACACGATAAAGTAAAAATGACAATAGTACAACAATATCTTCTTCAATGAGACAGCTTGCCTTTACAGCATATTGAATTCTTGTGATCTATAGGCAATTTCCCACTATTATTATTCCTGCACCAGATCCAAACAACAACAAATTTTTAATTGTATAACTGTGTATTATATTTATCTTTAACAATTTTTCAGCTTAAAATTTAAAACCTGAAAAGAACATACAAAAACTTTCTTATTATTTTTATTAGCTTACAAAGATTCATAAAGCTGCAGCCTGCAAAATTTTTGCTATGAATCAAATGGCCCTCAGTCTAAAAATGTTAATAACCACTGATTTAGAAGCTACAGTTACAATAACCAAATTTGGACGAAAGTAAGACGTAGAGAACTTATTTTTGGACGTTGACTGTAGTTTCAATAACAAGAAAGTGGATAAGTTAAAATTTTAAATTCACGATACGGAACTTGGAAGATGCAATGCTCAGGTATAACTATTCCCGTTACAAGATTTAACCAAAAGCATATTTAACTATTGCATCTAGCAAGTACACGGTACCTTGGCTCTCTTGCACTAAGAAACACTAAGCATCTTGTAGTCTAGCATGCAGTAACACTTTTCAGACCGCGCACAAGGTAGGTGGTCTGATAGTTGCACTGTTCTGACTAAACCTGTTGAGTTCAACATTTACCAATCATGGTACCTATCCCTTACCATTTACTACATGCAACCAACCATCCTCTTCCTTGCCGGGGAGTACAGTCAAGGATTTTTACTCTTACAAGTACAGTTTTCACACAATATTGAGCCACGTGTCGTAGTGAACTGTCTGATGAAGTGTGGTGCCAACAGCGATAGTACTTCTGAACCACTGTAGTGATCCTGGAAGTAATGTCACAGAACCACCATTTCTCAGCTCTCTTGAAAGAACAAACTGAGGTCCTGCACACGTTCAGCTCCTGCTGGGATATTGGCCACGTGCATTGGTATGGTAAATATTGAGTAAGTTCAGGCCCTCTAAGGCAGAGACTGGAATCATAACAATGAACCAGCACTCCGACTTCAGGAGCGCTGTGACACAATGTCCAGCATCTGGTAGAAGTAATTTCCACTCCAGACCACAACAATTCATTAATATTAGCTTCCAATCTATCCCTCCACATATTACAATCAGTAGCGGTGGCTGTTATACTTGAAAAGGGGGGATGGGGAAAGGATTGTTGACAGAAATTAATTTCTGAGTTGTTTCCTATAACAATTTATTAAAATTGGGGTCCAGAGGTTCACCCCCGGGAAAATTTGGATTTTAGTATGCAAATTGGTGCTATTTAAGTGGTTTTCGAGTCTATTAAATGTTGAGTATACAGCTGGCAGAAATTGTAATATTTTTAAATATTAGAAACTTAGGGTGGGTACAAATACCTATACTGTCCCTCCCTTCTGTTCTAGGGGAGAGACAGTGTCCCCCTGTCTCCCCCTTCTCCGCAGCCACTGATTACAATCTTGACATTGTGCCAGCCATATTCATCACAAGGGTTAGATTGCCTTCACATCTATAGACCTCAACCTCCATTCATCTAACATGCATCCCAGAGCACCCTGATGTCCCAATGTTGTGACGAGAAATGGAAGGCAGCAAAGTGCAGGGCACCATCTCTCAGTGCCTTGCAGAATAGGTATCTGATAACCAGAACCGTTATACGAACTTACATGCCGAGGCCGCGCATAAATGGGAAACTGACATTTGTGAGCATGCCCGCCTGACCCTCTGCAGCCACAATCAGTCAGCTCTTCGCATTGGTGCAAGCATCCCCTAGGCTGAAGTTCAAGGCTTCACTGGCTCGGCACACACTCTACCTTAAAGAAAACTTCTGCAGCCATCTATAAAGCGAAGGTTGATTGCCTCTGCCTCAACCACTGTCATTAAGTCCCAGTCAGAGAAACATCACAGTTGCCTTGTACCTCCCAGGGGCATCCAGACACACACAAGTATCAACTACGTAAAGGGCGCATAGTTTATTAATGTTGTATACAATTACAGTGCTACATTTCATGAAGAAATGTTTGCTTATCCAAAACTACTCGACCAAGAAAGGTTTTTGTTGCACTGATGTGGCCATTCAGTTATGACTAATGAATGCAAATTGTATGCCATACTTGTCGGGGTTGTGATATTCCTGCATTAAGAACTAAACAGCACGGATCTCAGTGGAACTGAATTACTTCACTGATATTAGTATTCATGGTACCTTTTCTCTGTCAGACTCTAACATGCCACCGTTTCAACTATCCAGTACTACTCAACACTGACGATAAATTGGAGATAGCACTTACTTTTACACACTTTTTTACATATGTACATTTTTTTTAGCAAAACAATAATACGGAGAATGTTAATGGAAGATTATGTTTTGATGTTTGTTTCCTTACTAATAATACCTTCCTGTTAATAAACTACATTGTGAAACCTCTTTTTGACACTTCATAAAAGACTGGAAAACAATTCCATAAAATTCAGGAAAATTATAATAGGTTGAATAATACTATATTAAATGTGTCTAAGAAAACAGGTGCAAAAAGCAAAGTTGTCTAAATGAGAGGATTTAATAAAACAATTAAACATAGTAGCTAGCATGTTGCTGAAAAAGGAATGTTCAAGTAGTAAATAGCTCAAACATATACTCTATGTCTAGTATATGCGTCAACAGTACTACAAGTGTCAAAGTAGTCACTACTTATGTGATCAAATATTGTGAAATTACTTAGCTACTGTGACCTTAAAAACCCACCAAGTGCTACTGAACATTATTTCACTAAATGTGTAATGTACAGTACTTTATAAACTGAGATAGTCATTGCTAAACTTTATCACTCTTTTGAAGTTCAACAATAATTATTATTATTATTATTACAAACAACTAGGCAGTTTTCTGTAAACAGCATGCATAGATAAAATTTTTCCATCTTGTGAAGAATAGTAACATAAATTCTAAATAAAAAAAAAAAAACTGATATATACAGTACTCGTAACACATAAACTACATCACAGAATTTATTATAAATGGCAGAAACAATATTGGAAAAGCAAAAGCAACATGCAAACAAAAATATACAAAATATATATTGAAGTAAATATGATGAAAAACACGTAATCAATAAAAAAGTTATTAAAATATCAAAGTCAGTTATCGGCAAAAAAAAAAAAAACACAAAAAAAACACAAAAAACAAGGTACAAACACATACAAAAACAAAATCAAAAATGTTCTAGTAAAAAAACCTTTTATTAAAAAGTACATTCCTTACAAAAACATCACAAAAATAAAAATAAACAATACAGAAAATATAACTAGTCAAAATAAACAGAACATACAAATTCCTACACAAAACAAGTTCTTCAACAACTGTTGACCAATTTTGGGGTTACAACAAAAGATAATGGAAAAAATCTTAACACCCTTGCGGTTAGGGTTTCAGGGCCGAACTACAAAATTGTACAAGGGGAGACACAAAGAGAAATACGGAGATAATGATCAATGTTGGCACCTCTGTTCTCCTCTGCGGGAGCATCCTCGGCCCTTAGTTTCTCGCGTATCTTCATCTCCATGACTTTCTGCGCGATGAAGCGCATACGGGCCTCATCATCCACCTCTTCCGGCTGCGCATCGTCCCCTGCCTCGCCCCGCCCCTCCGGTGTGCCTTCACAACCAAGCCACTCACCATTAGCCACTCGGCAGCTGGACTTGAACCCACAACACCCAGCTGTCACAGCCCACCCACTTCCATCACACCAGCTGCATGAAGCACCGTTCCCGGGACCCCAGAGTGAGTGGATTCGCACAGTTAGACACAAGCAGATGCAGGAAAATCACAAGGACATACTAGCATTAATCAAGTGATGCAGCAAATACAATAAAGTTAACCAGCAATTATGGACTTGGTGACACTTTGTCGTGGACAGCATAATGGAAAGGATATTGGAAGACCAATTGTTACGAAAAATCAACAGACTTGCTGAAACTAATGTTAGTCATACATTTTTTTCACTTGTATTTACTTATTAATTAGTAAAGCACTGCTAATGTGTTATGATATATTTACAGTCAAGTAGTAAGCAGGTCAATGACACAATGTAGATACAAACAAATGCTGTATACCCAAGTGACCACCAAAATGTAGAGGTTCTTTCTTTGTCAAAAAACGTGTGCCCTGTTGTTTCTATATGGTTGGAACTTACATAGTATCCTATTTTACAGACTTAAAAATTCAGCTTGTCACAAATAATGCAAACCCAGAGTCCTTCAAAAAAATACAAAAGTAGGTAAACAAAAATTCACTCGATGCCAAGTCTCATAATTATTGCCCAAACAGTATTTGGCTAAAGTAACTTCAGAAACTAAAATAGGAAGTGGAAAATACTGGAAAAATATAAAATGATGCTACAAAGATGGTGATCAAATTTTGCTGCAGATCTCAAATAATTTTATCAGTTGGTGCATTTTACTTTCTTTGATCACCTTCACCCATGTGATTTACTTGATACTGTGACAACTAAGTAGTACACAACACATGGCCACTTCTGTCACGCCATGTTTGAAAAAGAAAAGTTCTAATCAACATTTCAAACCTGACTTTAATATATCCAGTAATTGAGTGAGTCAAAAATGCTTGGCTCCGAATGAATTTATTACGTATTTCTTACTCACAATCTGCATGTTTTATGTATATAACATGTGTATCACAAGCATAAATGTGTGTAAAGTGCTTGCTCATTTGTGCATAAATGCACAAACATGTGCTTATGTGAGGTAACGATATACTAAAAGAAATTTTATCAGTGTGGGTTTTATTGTATCAGCAAACCGGTAATATAAAAAAATTAATGTCAACATAATTATGTATATTACAAGAACTGCCATCATACAAAATATATGTCGAACAAGTAAAGTATTTATGAGGTCTGGCAAGATAAAATGAGTAAAGAATTTGGATGTGAGAGCAGCTGTGAAATTATATGAAAGAGAAAGTGGATGGATGGGAGGGAGTGAGTGAGTGACAGAATGAGCAAGTGAGAGAGTTACAATGAGGTAGTGAGAGAGTGAATGAGGTGGTGAGAGAGTGGAGGGAATGAGAGTGAAGGAGAGAATGAGAGTGAAGGAGGGAGTGAGAGAAGGAGGGAGTGAGAGAAGGAGGGAGTGAGAGAAGGAGGGAGTGAGAGAAGGAAGGAGTGAGAGAAGGAAGGAGTGAGTGAAGGAGGGAGTGAGTGAAGGAGGGAGTTAGTGAAGGAGGGAGTGAGAGAGTGAAGGAGTGAGTGAGAGTGAGGTAGTGAGAGTGAATGACAGAGTGAGAGAGTTAAGGAAGAAGGAAGTGAGAGAGAGAGGTAGTGAGATAGTGAAGTAGGAAGTGAGAAGAAAGTGAAGGCCGGAGTGAGAAGAGAGTTCAGGAGTGAGAGTAAAGGAGTGAGTGAGAGAGTGAGCAAGCAAGTGTGTGTGTGCATGAGTGTGTATACATGAGAGTGTGTGCATTTGTGTAGGTGTGTGTGTGAGCATGTGCATGCATTCATTTTGAATACATAAGCTAACTAACATTCTCCAACATACACTTAACTTTATTTAAGGCTTAATTTGAGAATGTTTCTACTTAAGAATATTTTGAACCAATATCGTGAAGAGTTCTACTGAACACTGAACTGAACCACAATTATAATGTACCATTAAATGTAAATGCATTTGAGTATGTTGGATCGGCTGACATATTGCACTTATAACTTTGCCAAAAAAATAAACTAAACAATGCATGGTTGTCACATCAGAATATTCAGAGTCACTAACTGGTTAGAAAGTACGTAATGTATTCGGTTTGAAATATACTGTATACTGAAAGAAAAACAATACTGATTTGTCAATTTATAACATAATACAGTAATTTTAAAAAATATATTAATACAAAATGTTAATTTACTGCACCTACGGAACATAATCAGTTCTTTAATTTTTGTTTAGGTTCTAACGAAATCTGATTTTCTTCCCCCAGAAGTAAACTATTTTTACATTGTAAATTTTCTACAGGTGTTAATATCAGAGCTCCCAAATGTCAGTGACAAATAAGCCAGGCAAGTGCTGTGCAAGATATGTTGAAAAAGAGCAAAGCTTCCTGCCTTGCAAAAAGAAGATGCAACTGTCGTGCACAATAAAAACAGACAGCTTCAAATGCACTGTGGTCAGTCATATAGACCATACAGTAAATAAAAACCACAGAGTGTATGATGTCACAAATGTGTGTCCTACATTATCCCGAGTGTTTGATATTGTTTACACATATTTTCACAGTATAATGATGGAATTGTGAAGTATGAAATTTGTTGTATGCCTACCAAAACAGATGTACATTCGTATGGTGTCGTGTACTCTCAAGTGTAAAACCCTTTTACTAGTACTTTACCCATAGTTAATATTTATTTGAAGCTGAAAACAGCTGTTCTTAAGATAGCAATAATGTAACAAGAATTGTTTACACTTGTTTTCTGACATACAGATTCAGTTACAGATTGCAAAAGTTGGTAATTTACACTTCAAAATGCATATGCTCACATGCTATCACCACAATGTCATTGAATATGTGATCACTGAGAAATCTCAGCTTAGTTCCTCATGTAATTCCTAATCTCCCACAAATATTTTTCATAAATCGCGCGACCTTCATGCTGAGCACACAGTTTAGCAGGCAGCAGTGTAATGGGCCTTCCTTCTATCCTATATTTACTCTAAGGCCTCTGGAATTGTTGATAGTGGTGGTGGTGGTGGTGGTGGTGGTGGTGGTGTTGGTTGGTGTTGGCAACAGTTGAAGGACAGGTTACCAAACGCATGATGGCAGAACTGCCTGTAACTGCTTGTTGATAGTAGGATTTGGTTTTGCGGTGGTCGGTGTTGGTCACAAAAGCATTTCAACTCACATTTCTGGTGGTTGCTGTTGACATTTGTGTTGTAGTTGTGATAAAAAATATTGAACTTTTAGGTAAAAGCAACCAATTAAATTGGAATATAAGGATAAGTTAAGTTTAATGTTAACTTAAAAACATTATTAAGCCTCACTTTATTCCTAATTTCCTCCGACACAAAACATAACACTGAAATTTGGGTCCAAAATAGGTATCACTTAAAATCATTTCAGCCACCTATAACTACGTGACATACAACCATCTATTGCATCAACACACGCTTCGTACACCAGCCTATAAGAACACCACCAACAGCAGCCATCAATTGTGACAGAGACCTAAAACCTAAAACTGACGAATGATGGGAAGTTGCACCTAGTAACACACGACAGGACATTACCGGAGCAAGTACAGTACCAAGTTAGGAGACCAACTAATATTATAATTTCTAACTTCAACGACACTGAAAAAACTATAATAAACTTATCTGTTTGTGAATATGTTAGGGGTAAGATAAAATGAAAATGTACAAAACTAAAATTTACATTAATTTAACTTTTCTTTACAAGATGAGAAAATGTTACTGCTACATAATGATTTCTTTTCAGATAGTCCCTAAGGTGAGAGCAGCATGAAAAAATTTGCCTGAAACAATATGAAAGAGATACAGTATCAAAAAATTATGTGCAAATAACAAATGTAAGTAAGAATGTGCAAGAAAGGACAACTAATTTTGAAAAAATTAATGGTATTCAGAAAAAATATCTCCAAATGTGGTGTGGAATCCACGAACAATCTAAAAACCAGCCTGCCATCCTAAAGAAGTTACATGTGAGTTTTCAGCCAATGCAAATGTGGGTTACATTTGAAACTCCCAATAAGTTCCAGCATTGATTTTATAATGACTGTGCGGTTCTGACATATTCCCTTCAACTAATTACGAAGCACGACAATAGTTAACTAAAAACCAATGGGGCACAACTGTGACACCAGCCAATGGTGATGAGCGATACAAAGTCTAAACCCAGAGAGAATGTAAACAAGTCACAAGCAAGCTCCAACACAATGCAGACAAGCCCCACAATTGTTTGATTCTGAAGATTTTCCTTAAGAATGATGATGAACTTTTCAGCTCTCAAAATGTCAACATTACTACACAAACGTAACGACTTAAACACTCAAACAATTACAACTTAGATGCACAATTATATGCCTTTGTACAGGAAACTTTACAAACAACTGCCTCGATCAAGAAAACCATTTCCCCAAACGTGGAGCAACAGCAAAAATCAACAAAATTTAAGAGTCCTAAAAATACAATTCTGGAAATCAAAGAAATTACAAAAATTAATAAAAATTCATGCAATAGATTGTCTTACAAGGCATGCACTTAGAATACCTAAAAAAAAAGAAACATAAGAAATATGCATAGTTAGTTCAAACTGAGGTTTTTATAATACAGTACCACCTGTTCTGAAATTATTACTACTAGTTGTTGAAACTGATGTGTTAATTAGTGTTAGAAACTAAGTATCTAAGTTACCTTCAATTAATCTTAGCAAGTATTTATAAAATAATATTAATAATATTATTAGACAGGTGGAAAACAATATCATATAATAAAAATTTGATTATTTTCTTTAGAGCACAGAAAATTTTTTATCAATTTTCCAAATGTAAACAACAAAATTTCTTGTTATAATAAGTTAAACAACATTAAAAATTAAAATTAGTAACAAATATGACATCCATATAACATTGTGACCAACTCTTGGGCAAAAACGTAGTATAACAAATTGAGATACAAATATTACTACATATTTTGCTTTGAATATCATTAAGTATTAAAATTTTACATTTATTTGAATTTATGTATCACCCACTACAATCATTAATATTGTGTCCACAGTTTATTTCATCACATTATTTGGTATCTGAAAAATTAAACAATTATATTATGTCAGTTCACTTACAATACAGTTTGAGAAGTTATAAAAATTTAGCTGATATGTGTGTTAGATAATGTAGTGTGTCCCACTCTTAGATTGCAGTACAGAGTAAATATGATCGCTGTTGTTGGATCACAACCACATTACAAGGCTTAGGAGCTGTGCTTCTAAGAAATTCTGAGCAGAGAGTTGTTACGTAAATGATTCATTTTAAGAACTTGTATCATTGTTCACAAACCTTTCATATGACTACTTTTCTAGATTTGAAGCTTAAAATAATAAACAATTCACACATATGTACCAGTTTATAAAAATTCATAACATCAAATGTGCAAGCAGGAAAGGGGGTAGGGATATCAGGATATATGACCCCTGACCAATATAAAATTCTGAAGAAACCATCACACTTTCTACTACGGTACTGAGGTTCTGAAATATAACTGTAATAATACAAACAAACAAATGATCAAATAATTATTCTGTGTCTATATGTGTATGTATGTTGGCAAATGTATACAGTACATTGCAACTAAAATCTCTCTCATCAACCCACCCATATATTTTATGGCTATGCCCCTGGTGTGCACACTTGACAGAATGAATCATATCACACATCTTTCAACCAATATCACAACAAGAGGACCACACAGTGACACTCCTGTCATATGAGTCGCAGTGGGCTGACCAGAGCAGTGCCAGAATAAAATGGAGAATCTCGAGAAAACACACTGAATAACGACATAATCCAGCACTATTCACACATGTAACAATCTGGGCGACCCCATCAGAAATTTAAACAGTATTACTTTTCATGGAGGTAAGTGCCCTAGCCGATGTGACAACTACAACCTCAATTGTTTGGGCATCGAGGGTGTTAAGATCAATTACACATTCTTCAAATATTGATAAAACACAACAGGTTGTCAGAGCACTGACATAAACACAACCATGAAGCAAGATGGACTAATGTTACAGAAATGCACACTTGACTGACGGCAACAACACAGCATAACCAACTACGGAAATACACGCCCATAACAAAGAGGATAAGGATAATATTACGATAGGTTAGTCAAAGTTGAGTGAGCACTTCTGAAACTTTGGTTACTTTCTTCTTTTCAGCGAATTTGTATTTTTCAGCCACTTGATAGAAGTAATGAAGAGAGTGTACAAATTTCACCATACCTTATAAAGTTTATATTTTCCACTTTTTCATCTTGCCTCTAATATTATAATGGATGTTACCTCTCCCTGACAGACAGTTGGTAGTATATCCTGTTGTGAATCACAGTAGTAGTTATAGTACACAGCAGGACTTTCTGTGGATAACAGCACAGAAAAGTTTACCCCTCATTCTTTTAATTCTCTCTCGTCAATAATAATTTTATTTTACTCTTTATCACAGCCGTTCATCTGCCCCCCACCCCCCTTATATTATTTTGTTCAGCTTCACCTTTATTTAAGTGTTATTACTATTCTGACCTCTTTTTAACAAAATGGACCACTCAAAGAAAACATAAAAGAGTTGAGAGATATAGACATTACAGGAAGTCAGGTCTGGTAAGGTAAGTAGGCTTTACGTCTCGTAGACAGCGAGGTCATTAGACACAGTGACACGCAGCTTGGTGCAATGACAGGAGTTGGGAGAAAAGTTGACCACGGCCTTTGTTAAGAGTCAGTGATAGTCACCATCTTGAATTTTTGTATTTTGTGTCATTAACTTTTCTTGTGCGTATATTTTTTTAGAACTTTAACCTAACTACAGAATATAATACATACTGATAGAATTTCATACACCATAAAAATATTTTTGTCGTTACTGTGTTACAGATCAAATTGCTGTTAGAAAATTCTTATTACTTTCTTAACTGTAATTTGATCTGTAACAACAGATATGGAAACTAAAGATTTACTGTGTCTAAAATTCTATCAGTATGTATTCTATTCCGTAATTAGATTTAAGTTCCTCAAATTTACCCAGAAGAAAAGTTATGACACAAAATACAAAAATTCAAGATGGTGACTATCACTCACTATTAATGGCACAGTCAACAGCAATTTTCATTGTAATATTTTTATTTTTATAGTTATACCATATGTTTTTTTTTATTTTAGACATAAATTGTGAATACATTTTTCTCTTGTGAAATTGTTTTATCTTTAATAGTTTATGCCTAATATCTCTCATAAATGGAAAATGTCAAAAAATTTGCAGTTAGGGTTTTAAGACGAAACTAAAAACTGACTTACCAAACTGAAGTAATTAATACGGAATAACAAAGTTGTATGCTACAAGGTCTTCTACATAAAACCACATAATAATTGTTTTTATTTAAAAAAAAAAATGTAGAATTTTTTAATATTTATTTTTAAATGTCAGTCTATATATATTTTTTTGTTTTTACATAGAAGACCTTCTAGCCAGTAGCATCATTATTCACTGTGAATTTTTTCACTTTGACAAGTCAGTTGGTTTTTGTGTTGTACTTAAAACTGTGTGACATTCAAATTTTGATATTTACAAGCTAACTTACATAAAAACTACAAGAGAAAAAAATTTCATAAGAGCAAAACTGAGTCAAAATTAATGTCTAAAATAAGATGGTAAGGTAAGTGGGTTTTACATGTCGTCGACAGCAAGGTTATTACAGACAGTGACACATAACTTCAAACACTGACAAGAGCTGGGAGAGAAGTCTGAAATATCATTCCTGATAGGCCTCTGTATTTTAATGCAATACAATAAGCAAGACAGTAAGCTCAAAGTTAAATTTCAAATGTAAAATTTATTTGAATTTTTTGCAGCGACACATGCCAAACAAGGACAGCGCTTATGGTAGTGTTCGAATGACTACCAATTTAACTGCACGCTGTAATCTACGAGTGAGACACTCTACATGACACACTACAACCTCATTCTTGCAAGACGCCGAGCCTACAGGTATCTCCCTCGACGCACATACACAATTGTCTTCAGTTGCCATATGCTGGTGCAGTGACCGTGCTCAATGACAAACATCAGCAATCATGTTTCTGTTACCAAACTTACCTCCACTTGTCCTCCTGCGGCCATACGTCAGCTAGCAATACAGCCCCAAGACCACATTCTACCTTCACAGTCCTGCTAATGCTACGTCTTTGTTTCGCTAGCTGGTGAATTCAAGTAGAACCCCAAGTTAACAAACTCAGATTTTGTGACAAAATTTTCAGGAGCCATGACCCGGAGTTCTTAATTTAACCAACTCAGATTTGATCAAACATTGATTTAGTAACAATATTTTAAAAACAGTGACACTTCGTTAAATAGGGGTTCTACCAACTGCGAAATCTCATTAGCAATAATCTCTTAAATACTGTACATAGTTACCTTCTTTCACTTAGGGTTGATTCACAGAATGTAAACTCGTATAGACTAGTTTACAAAAATATCTGCTAGAGTCCATCTAATATAAGAGTTCCATTTTTGTACAGCTGACGCTGCCAATATTATTAATGCACACCAGAATAACATTCCGTTTAAAAACAACCAGACATTATTGTACGGCCTGATGAGACAGAAGTGGCAACCCTGAACTGCAAATTGGTTAATTTCCATCATCAATGTTGAAAACTGTGTGTAGTACTATACAATAAAAATAAGTAAGCATTTAGGAGTAACCATAATAAAATAACACGACACTATATCCAGCATTAGTTAGTTAACTATTTTATTCTATTGAAATTGGACTGATTGTATAACTATTTTACCATCAACCATAACATGTATTAGTCTACCTGCAACCAAAGGATGGACGGTCATGTTGCGACTCTACATGTGTGAACTGTGAAGCTTCTTGCGTGTTTGTGCGTGTTTTGATTCTTATAAGGTGTTATTTTAATATTCTGTGCACATATTTCATACAGTACAATGCAGAGATCCATGGAGGACATGTTACTAACAGGAGAACTGGAAAAATGCAGCCTTGAAAACTATCACCTGGCTGCTTAGCATTTCTGCAAACACAGTTGCAAAAAGTTAATATGATTAAAGCAAGTAATCATTCCAGTGAAAAGTGTATTACAGAAAAATAAAAATAAAATTTAAAATATTATGTTAACTATAATCTATTTTAACAGAATTTACAGGTTAACACTTGGGTTCTTGTTGAAAAAAGCATTTATATTTTTACTACTATGCCCTCCTCAATGAATTCTTTTTGTAGGAAAAAGTCCATATTTGTTTATTTATTTTTTTAAGCAATTAAATGATACCATTTAATAAATTATCAAGTCAACATTACTTGTTGCTAAATAGATTGTGTGCAGTTGTGTGCCTGTCAGTAGCACATATTACGCCTACATAGTTTTAAAAAAAAGTACACAATTTCTCAGGTATTAAGGTACTATACTTGTTTAATGATACGTGATATCAAACTAATTTTAAGTTGAGCTAAGCAATTAGGCCTATATTATTACCCATGTTTGTGTATAATTACTTCAACATTATGTTGATACATGTTGAGCTAAGCAATTACGCATACATTATTACTCATGTTTGTTTATAATTATTTCAGCTTTATGTTGATATATGTTAAGCTCAGCATTAGGCAGCCTATATTACTACCCATGTTTGTTTATATTATTTCAGCCTTACGTTGACATAATTCCTTTTTGGTTCCGTAGTTGTAAGAGTGTAAGTTTTTACTACATAGCCTGCAATAATAATAATAAATAATAACAATAATAATTATTATTATTTTTAAAGTATTAAGATAAATTACAAATTTGTTTCACTTTGAAAGGTACCACTACTATTATTTTACCTTTATATGTGTCAAGTATGAACAAAAATCAGAAGTAACATACATTTTCATATAAATTTTTAAAGTGTCAAATGTTTACAACAATTTTGTGCATAGCCTACCTAGGTATATGTACAAGAAATAATGTTAATAACCTTAAAACTTGTATGATTGTAATACCATCTGTAGAGTACTCAGTACTGTAATATGAAGTAATTTTCCACTAACACTATCATCTACATAGTTGTGCATAACTGACAAGAAAGAGTATGCTTGCTCAATTCATAATAGAATTTTACTTCTTTGGCAGTAAGCAGTTCTTTCCTTAATCTACTGTCTAATAACGCATTAATTGTTAAACTATAGTAGGAATCATGAGTTGGGTTTGAAATACAACCAGTATTAGAAAAAAATTACTTGTCAGTACTAAATAAATAAATAAATAATCACAAAACTTTTAAATTATACTGCAATTATATAACACTAGAAATGTTTTGTCTGTCTGCTGAAAAGCACATGGTTGCAGAAGGACACATGGCGTGTTTGTTTCCATGGTCCTATTTTCAAATGATCTGTCAAAAAATGTAAATCTTATCTTAGATGGACTATACATATTTTGTAATACAATATAACATAAAATCTGCAGGCACAAGGACACCATGCTGGTAAGTGATAGTAATGTTAAAGGTATTTTACTACATAAAGTAAATATTTTAATTTTTAATGATCTATGTATGTTTATAAGGAACACTTGTTAATACAAATGTGATAACTACAGCATAACCCTGATTTTACGAGAGTCCATAATTCCCGAAAATACTTTAGTAAAATCGAGGATCTTGTAAAATCGGGGTTTTCGTTATAGCGAGACCCCCGATTTAACGAGACCTCAATTTTACAACGGTACTGTCGAGAACATGCACTGTAATAATATCTGACGTAAATTTGAGGGTAAGAATAAATAGTTAAAATTCTTTAAATTTTTCTCATGTTTACATCTTTTTAAAATAAAGATTTTCTGACGATTCCTGATGATAGCCTCGTAAAATCGCTACTTCCTAAAATCCAGTACTCATAAAATCTGGGTTCTACTGTACATAGCATAAACATTTAGATTCCTTCATGCCTGTATTACAGAGTTTTCACTATACCTGGCAGGTTTGTTTGGAGTAGTTATAACGCTAACACTTGTGAACTCTTCACCTTCTTCTTACCTTGTAACTGTGCAGATGTTCACAGACTCACAACCCTTTACGTTAAATAAGCCAACTACTGCAGCAACACAGAAGTATTACTTGTCTTGTCACTGAGTGTACCTTCACCTACGTCGGCTAGTTTGACAACTGTGGCAGCTTACCTAACCAGTATGCAGGCTCTTACTAGCAGATGTAGTCTGTCTCATGAATGAATGCTCTTCTTTGACAGCTGGTAAATGTCACCTCAGAAATTAAGTCAAATACTTAATTTTTGTGAAATATTAGAGAATGTTACAGAATAAGCAAACTGTAACTAAACAATGTTAGAAGCATAAAATATCCTGCAAACCAAACAATGATTCACAGTAGAGCAAATAAAACATTGCCAACAAAACTGTCAGATATGTGCACTTTTTGATGGGATATACTACAACAAAATCAGTGCAGTAACCTAAGGGTCTATTATGTAACTTCACATCTGGTAAAGATAGTCACCTATGACTGTTTATCGAGGGTGACAGCAATTCAGATAGTCACTAGTGACTGTCTTTACATAGCATTTTCTAACACCTACCTTTACCAGAATCTCAACACGCTTGTTTAAAATCATCATAAAACACTTTCGTTTCATTTTAGATTTCTAATTATAAGTTATAACAGCAATTTCATTCCTATCTAAATGCACTCAGTTCTAGTAGGAAGTGAGAGTGTACTACACTAACAATGAATAGCAGCACGAGTATTCTATTAGAGTACATCTCTGCCAATATACAGCAGCACATATGCTACATTAAACTTGTAGTCTGCGACTGCAATAACAGTTCATACACACTCAGCTATAATATATGAAACATAGGTATTACATATTTTATGGAACATAAAATAATGTAATTCTGTCTACTTCTAAAAACCACATTCATTAGGATTTGTTATAGAAAGCAACTTAAAAATGTTGGCCACTTTCATACACTTTCATTCAAAACAGCATCCTGGCTTCGAACTTTATACAACGAGAGTCACAAGAATTTTGAATGACAATCAGTGAACCAATTTTAATTACAGAATACAAATTCTCACAGTAAAAATAGTGATGCAGTAACTGTCTTTGTATAAAGATAGTATAAGAGACAGAAAAATGTTAGAGAATAGATCCCCAGATAATATCAGCATATTGAAAGAGAAACCACTTGCTTCAGCAGCAGACAGATCACCAACCTCACTGACTAATAGTAATGCAGTCTATGTACTTCACCTACCTGTCATGGACGTACATGTTGTACCATCACCAGTTCTCCCTGCAGAGTCTATATAAACATGATAACAAGATACTCGCAGCATTCCAGATTCCCATTTCCCTTTCAGATGCCACTTTATGCATTGTCAGAAAAAGTATAATAAGATGCAAGCAGCAGCTAAGTTAAGTCATGTGTAGAATTACCAGATAACCGGCAAATCCCTGACATGTAATGTATTACAACCCTTTGTCTGGCAGTGACGGTTGATATTTGTAAAACTTTTTCGCAAATCTGTTACAAAATAACGCTGAAGAGAGCAATTTTTCTGATGTGTTCGATTGTTAGTTAAGCGATATGATCTGAGGACAAGAATGTAATATGAAGTGTTAGGTGGCAGCTGACATATTCTACCAGTATTTCATCTTAAATAATTTCAATAAAATTTACATTTAAGCCCCAGACCGAATTATATACAGGCATAATATTTGGAAGTTCTTTATAGGTCATTCGGGATAAAGTGAGCACTAAAGATGTAACATTTGAAAAAAATCACTAGCCGTTGCTCCACATAGTTCAACATTGAGAACAGTTACATTATTGCTTGTACAGTTGGCAGTGAATTATCGCATGTAGTTCTGTGTATTTTATGTTGAAATACAACATTACTGAAAGAACATCAAACGGAATCGACCTCACCATATTTAATATACTTAAAAATATTTATTTATGATATTACTGACATACCTACTAACTGTATAGTTTTACTTAATTAATGCCAGCAGAAAGTGATGCATCCGGGCCGTTCAACTTCAACAATCGTTAGCGAATTGCGTCTAATGCTCCGCACGGTTGACGTAGTTCAAAATTCATCTGACAGATGGCATCAGTTAGGTTTGGCCGCTTCAAAGAATTCTTGTGTTTGTCCGTTGTGCAATAAATATTGGTTAATGATAAAACACATTCAAAAGTATTAGAATTTATTGTTTTCTCACTGGTAATCAGAAAGTTCTTATGTTTAATGATCGCCAACATGAGTATCTCAATTTAGAAACAGCATTTTTTTCTGTTTCACTCACGAATAAAATACGTTGTTGTTTTTGTTGAGTGCGTCGTCATTGTTCACGGCAGTATAACTAAACGGAATTTGAATTCTAAAATTGTGCATGTCATGTTTTTTTTTTTTTGTGGCAGTTTTGAGTTACAAATTTGATTTTAATGTGTACATATTTATGAGATTCGTAACGCTAATAGTGCGGGTCGTATAAATTAGAGTTGGTGGACAGAAACCAGTATTAAATTACGTTAACTCACAGGTATTTATAACTAAGATTACTATTTGTTATAAATTTTATTCAATACCCGTGCTAATGAGTAGATATTGTTGATCACATTTTCAGGCCAGAGTTATGTAACTGTAAACAATGTACGAGCTTGTTAAATAAAAGCACGTGGCAATGTTTATGTTTACATGCAGCGGAAAGATGTAAACTGGCAGAAAATACAAATAAGCAGGGCTTTTCTGAGTGCTCACTTTATCCTGAATCACCTATAGTCTTCACAAAACACACAACAAAATGATGCAAGATTGTATCTGTAAACAGGAAAAAAAATTATAATTTTACTCCAACATAGTTTTGAACATTTAATTTGTTCTAGGTGTTGTCATTACAGTATGTATCTATGAAGCAAGATATTTTAAAATAAAACAGATTACTGATTGTATTGATAACGGTTAAATTTTGTCACAAAGACAAACAAATTTAAAACATTTATTTGAAAAAATAATAACAATATGCACAACTTTCTAATGTTTTCTCCCGACAAAGATATATTTTTAATAACTGGATTATTTCCAATGTTTTCTCCTGACAAAGATACATGTTTTAATATCTGCACTGTTAAAAGATGGTAATGTGTGTGAATGTTTACTTCTCAGCATATCCCAACAATAATTTTACCTACAATAGATAGCCTACATTATCATGCAATGTCCTACATTTGGTCTATTGTATGTATATTTCATTAAAAGCATCTGGTAACCCTAGTCCTGTGAGACATCCTTGATTCAGCGACACACTTTCTGTTACTAGTGTCGACAGATAAGTATGTTACTCTCAAGAAAGTGAATGTTTCAAAACCGCCTAGTAGACTTTGGTGCATGTCTTGGAACTTACAGCATGTCACAACGTAGCAAGAAAACCCTGCCTCGACTGTCACTAAGCACAGGCACAGCGAACTAAGGTCAAACTCTTACCTGTGTACAAATGTGTGACTGGTTGCCTCAATAGCTGTTACACACAGTAACTGTTTTGGTACAACACAGAAATGTTTTAAATGTCCTGCAGTACAAGAATAAATTATATCACTTATAACCACCTGCAAATATTTGATTATTATAAACTATCTTAAGAACATTCTGTACCTTCTAGAATTATATTATAATCAATAAAAACTATAGGAAATGCAGGATTTCTTACACTTTTAAAAGCAAAAGTGAATAAATGAACCAATTCAGCCAACCTTGGCCTGACAGTTTTTTCTTAACACAAACAGTTAGGCCACAGAGGTGACTAGTACCAATAACAGAATCCAATTTTAATATCATTAAAGAGAGGCCCTTGAGACATGCTTTTTATACCTGCTGGAGGCGATAAAAAAGTATGCCATATGGAAGAGACTAGTTCATGTATTGAGAATACCATAACCTTCATGTGCAAAGCACTAAACCGATACACAGTGTTTTCGTTGCAGACTTTAAGCTGTGACCCAGTAATTAAATTTGCAGAAGTAATGGCGTACTGTCAAATGAAAGCTTCTTTTTTTTATATTACGAATCATGTTAGTACTTTTCTCATAAAACAGCTTGAAAAAGCCATTTTGAAGGGTCACAGAAACATGTTTCTAATAGGTGTGCTGTATTTTTAAAAATATACAAGCATGGTTTCAAGTGTGTTTTTTTAATAAGTGGGAATAATTTGAGCAGTTTTACATAAAATATAACATGTGAGATACACTACTTCACCATCATTCACGGGTTAGGCAAGGACTCCTCTTAGAAACATGTTGACTGCATGGCTGCCAGGAACATTCTGAGCAAACCGTCATATTTTCATGAAAAACCTTTCAGGGGTAATAATTACAGATGTAAAATGCTGTGATCAGGATATAATGCCAGCTGAACAGTATTGTGTTTGTAACTTACCATCATCCTCGAGTGCTTGTTGCTCCGAGCAACTGCCACCACGCTCGCCACCACCCGGGGTTGTGGTCATGCTTCCACCCGACTGTAAAACATCACAACCAATATCACAGTGACAATATGAAATAAATTATGAACAAACTCTGCCTTCCAACCAGCCATACTGTATTAACCTGAATAATATGACTATGTTTTATTGCAATTTTTACTTTCCAAAAATGTCAGTCATCTTATTTTCGAGACTTACGACAACAATTATGTGTTTTGCTCACAAATGCATTTGTTTGGAATTTCACATCCAAGTTGACGTAATAAAATTTAAATACTGTGGGAAATTGATTTCATTCTTAAATGTAGACAGTGTAAATTGAGTGCTCGTTCCAGTGTAATGTATAGTACAGTATATTCAACAGATAGACTTATAACAATTTTAACAATATTAGATGATAGGAAAACATGTTTTATAACATAAAATAGTTAAATTTATGCAACAATTATTCAAATTAATGTTTGCTTTATTTTTATAGCAAAAACAATTTTTTCCTATAGAGATCCAATGGTTCTTATACATACTAGGGCCTGTCAGTTCTGCCACGTTTTGTAGCTTTGTGAGAAATGAATATTCACGTATCTTTAGGAAGCATTTAAGAATTTGTTAAACATTGTATTTACATTTTCACATTCATAAACATCTGTACAGTTGTTTTGTGATAATACCAAATAAAACTAATGATTTGATAATTGTGATACGTTCTTGTTCCAGGTTAGGTTTTTCAGGCAGTTACTCTTCATTAAAAATAGGAATTTTTACTAGCTGAGCAAGATGATATGATAACCCCAATTCTATATTTGAGTAGTCCAGTTCCAAAACTCGCCTTGTCCACCACCACGAAAATTTGAGTTATCAATTGTTTGCAGAGCCTTTAAAGATGCGCAATAGATAGCAGTGTGATAGTTCCCAATACTCCTCATATACGATAACAGACACACATTGAAAAACAGCTACTGTTCCACAACTCTTCTTGTCCTCAGGGTGTTCAGTTACAAAACTCTCCTTGTCCATACAGAAAAATTGTTTCAAATCTCGCTTTGTCCTATAAGCAGCAATGAACAAACTAACTGCATGAATCAAACACAGTTATGTCCACATAATAGAAAGTCGAATGTAACAATTGTTTTAAAAGGTAAAACTATTTAGTTAATATCAGAGAAACGTTTTCATTTGTTGGTATAACTGTATAGAAGTAATTTTAATTACTGTAAACATGGACACTAGTGAATACGAGGTGCGAAAGTCTGTTACAATGATTCCTGCAGAAGCAGGAAGAGGCAGAAAGAAACAGCGAAACAGTTCTGAATGGGCAAAAAACCTAGCAAAGAAAAGGAGACAAGGTGTCACATAAATTACTAAATGAACTGAGGTAAAGATGTGAACAGCGCTCATCAATCAATTAGACCATAACCAACCTTTTTGTGATTCAGTTTGTGTTTGCATACACAAAGTCTGCAAAGAATGTGTTGTATGTAAAGACAAACTGAATCTGAAAGGTTAGAGGTTATGGTCATTTTAATTGTTTTATATTGCAGAGAACGACAGGAAAATTATGTACTTGTTTCAGGTATGCTTCCAAATCACTGCCACGACATCCTACATGTTGTCATGGAGTCCAGACAAAGTTAAAGTGCAGCGCATTAAGGACGCAAGATATTCGTCACTTCCACCAGAATTTCTATGCCACCAGTGACAAGATAACACAGACCATTACATCTTATGGTATGTCATAAATAATGTAGCCAAAAGAAGTCGTCCAAGAACTCAACATGGGTCAAGGAAACTGTCACTGTGACATATTACGTGCCACGAATTAGCCAGACTTCAGGGCGCATTTTGGTACACGTACGCCAGAAAGTGTTTCTTGATGCATTAGGTGTCTCCAAATTCAGAGTACAGCACCTCTGAAAAGAACAGTTGCGTAAAGGTACTTTACCTAAAGAAAATCACGGGTGACCGTCGTACTAAACATTATACAGCATGGAGACAAAATGTTTGAACCTTTATAGAGTCCTTTCAGCTCCTTGAGTCACAATATTGTAGGGAAAGTTCTAAGAAACAACATCTTCCACATGAATTGTCAATTAAGTTATTGTGGAGGGTGTACAATAATACTACTGATGATTGTCTTTTACCAGTCAAATATGACTTCTTCAGAACCATTTTTGACAAAGAATACAATATTAGCTTTTGTAGTCCAGCTACAGATAAGTGCTCTCGCTGTATTGAACTCAAAGGTAAAATGAAAACCGAGAACAATGTGAATGTGAAACAAGGGCTGAGAGTCGAATATAGGGTCCACAAACTCCGTTCGAAAGCTTTCTATGAAATGCTTAAAGTAAATCATGACTATGCCACCACATTTCCTTTTGATTGCCATAAGAATATGGTATTGCCAAAGGTACCAGAGCAAAGTGCCTATTATAGCAGGCAATTCTATGTGTATAATTTCAGTGTGTTGAGGATAGTCTAAAACAGAACAAACCACCACTGACACGTTTATTTACACATGGAAAGAACTTGATGCACATAAAGGCTCTAACTAAATTTCATAATGTATTTACCACTGCTTGCAGAATACTGTCATGTATACCACCATAACAACTATAAGGCTTTTTGCTGATGGTTGCGGGGGCCAAAACAAAAATAGCACTATGATAGGTATGGTATCAAAAAGGTTAAAGTTTGAAGCACCACAACACATCAAGGAAGTACACATAATTTTTCCAGTACCTGGACACTCATTCCTTACGACTGACAGTGTTTTGGCCGTATTGAGAAGAGGGTTTAAGCAAAGGAAGTAATAGTGTCACCCCAAAAATATTTTGATATATTTCGAGAGTTCGGAACTGTTGTCAGTCCCGGTAATGCTGGTTTTGCTTTCTATGAGTGGAAATCAGCTAATTGTGCATCCTACAAGTTCATGGCACTTCAAATTTTGTAACACGAAGCGGTTCACTTTGAATAAATCAAAAGAAGGTAAAGTTCTCATTCGAGGGGAACCCAATTATCGAACTGACCTTATCGAAAGTAAAGGTATCTGCAAACGTGGCAAGCATTTTCAGCAAATAAACCCAAGAATAGTTCCGCTAGGACTTGACCTACACACTGCCAAGGCCAATGATATAAATAAGCTACTGTCAAAGCAATATGGCCCTGAATGGAAGGAGAATGCAAATTTGGCATTTCATTGAGGTGTTCTTGCCGGAGAATACACAAATGTGCATGAAGAGGATGACGATGAACCCATGGTGGATGAAGATTTGAGAGTATAATATATTGAAAGAGTTCAAAATGTTTTGTAGGTGACAATACTCAGAAAATTATAAGAGACTTCAGTAACTATAGAACGTGAATATTAATTTGAAATAACTTTGTGTTGTGTAAAATAATATATTCTGTATCATAATAAAACATGAGATGAATGACAGTGTGTGTCACAGAGAGTTTCCTTAAAAACAATTCATTTTGTATTATATACCGTTCCAAAACTCTTCTTGTCCAATATATTTTATTTTATATTTCTGGTTACAGTTACATTTCAAAGATCTCAAGGAACATATTCGAGATCAATTTTTTAAAATAATTAGTAACTGCCCTGTGTTGGTTATGTTTGACCATGTTCACATATCAGTTTTTCTCGATTTACTAGTGAACAAGGCGAGTTTTGGAACTGGACTACTAATTTACAACATTATGATGTGTAAAATTAGTTATTACATAGTCAATTGATGTATTAGAGTAACTCGTTTTACGTGCACAGCATGAAAGTTTGTCTGTTAGACTGAAGATGATGATTTTAATAATTAATTTTTTTCAAATGACTGCTGTGTAAAGTCTATAATTTAAGTCGCATGTTGTGTGGCATTGTGCTTGAATACTGTATGTAGTAATGTTTCAAGTCTGAATCATGAAAACAGACAGTTGTTATCAAATATTCCCAAATTGTTTTTTTCTTAGAATATAAGGACATCAGGTTTTCACAATTAGAAATGCAACATTGCTGAGCAACACATGGCATCTCAGCCAAGGTATGTTGAATTTCTGATATGATTACCAAATTCTTAGCAAACATATTTTCCTCAAACTATTTTATACACAAAAGCATCTTTTCTTTTTCTACTCGTCTCTTGTAATTCAAGGCACAACTCTGCATGCCATTTTAAATTATCAAATTATACTTTAATTAAAATAAAAAAAAACATGGAAACTACGATTGGTAATTTAATACATACATTGTGCTAACAGTACAGATATGACAACTGAAATTTTAACTTAAAAATATTTTGTTTACCAAGCAAAATTTATTAAATAAGTAAGTTCCTTGAGAGTGCATGGTAGATAAATAAACGCTGAAAACATCAATTGGTTTCTACACTTTTTTAGAAGCCAATTATGGAGAAAATACTCAATGACAATTCTAGATAATGGTATTTGCCAACTTTATGAGTAAATATTTATCCAGAATTACTATTTTGTTACGTGTTATCACTTGTGCCGCAGTAAAATACATGAGGTTCCGGCATCCCAGATTGTGCCTCAGAAGTTCGTAACACTTGAAACAATTTTGTTTAAAACATTGTCTAAAACTATTGTCTAGGGTTGCTATTGATTGATTTTTGCAAATTGGCTTCAAAAACCTACAGTTATAGAATAATGCTTTTAGCATTGAATTATGTACCATGCCCTCTTAACTAGTTATATCATAATTAAATGGTAATTATGTTTCAGTTGCATTGTCTGTACTGTGGAGCGAGGTCCACAGATATAATCTAGAAATTATAACTTCTATGTTTCTTCTCACGTATATTGTACGTATAGGCATGGTTATTACGACATGGAACTTGCAGCCAAATTTTTCTCAGACAGAGCAAACATACACCACTACGAAAAATTCACGTCAGAATTGAATTTTTAACTTCCAGGTAAAGTAAGGTACGAGGGCTTTGCATCTCGTCGACAGTGAGGACATTATAAACGGTGACACACAACTTAATACAATGACAGGAGCTGGGAGAGGAATTGCCATGGCCTTTGTTAAGGAACCATCCCAGCGAGCAATTTCTGTAAACAATGTTGCAAGCAATAGTTTTAAATAAAATTTTACAAATTATTCTGTCTTATACAAGCTGGAGTTTCCTCACAATCCATACATTTTCCATTAAGTATGTTCATAAGCCATGTATTCTATTCTTGCTGGTATATCACTACCATGAAATAAAAACACACCAGACAGAATGGCGTGAAGATAAGCCATAATATGACGTACCTAAACTTACAGATACAAGCATGGACTCACTTTTGACTTGGTAGCAGGCGTCAGCTTGGTGGTTGTCGAGATTCCCATCTCCTTGAGGATGGCTGCCATCTGCTTCGTGTTGATGCCGCAGTTGTTGGCGACATTCTTCTGGCAGCGCTTGTGTACATTCATGTTGCATACTGCAGCAAACAAAGACCACCTTCAGCTCACTACCACCTGTCTCGAATCACCGTCTTTCAAAGTAACAAAGGAACATAACTGAGAATCCACAAGCATTAGATTTATGAATAAATCTCAATTTAAAAATGTAAACTTCTGTGACTTAGTTTACACCTTTTATGTGAACTGTACACATGCAAAACCCATATTTACATACACAAGAAGCTTACATGTGTGCACACAAGCATACCATTACAAACATAACAAAGTTGTGTCAACATAGGCCTAAAGTGAGATATGTGTTTAGACAAAGCCCCTCACTTAGGCAATGGGTCACGAGCTGTATTGGTTCATTGACACTGCCGTGATTACAGTCGTGCATGGCAGTGTGTCAAACAGCCATGTGCCGTTACAACAGGAAGGTGAAATTCGGTGAACATCAACAGCCAGGTCTACTCCTCCCTGGCCATAGCCTTAGAAGAACAGGTCTGGACACTTGTCTCAAAACTTGACCCCTTGTTGACTGATAGTTGATGATATCATCGCTGGTGCGCACATACACAGTGCTCGGGGGTTAGCATAGTGAAGTTAGGTGTTACTGATGTTTACTTGTTTGGAAGTCATATTGAGGCGGCCTTTGGTTGCGGAAAATGCTAATTGTGATTAACACTTGTTTCATCACTGGTAAACACAAACGAAAAAAATACATAGAATAGTAAGTATTTGTAACACCTTGTTTACGAGTGACTAAAAACTTTTCTATTTTCCTATGTTCACATACAAAAATCCAACCACCCAACAAGCAGTGCTCCAGCATGGCAGCGAGGGTGCAAAATGAACTGGTACAAAATGAGAAAATGGAAAAAATAATTAATATTGTAGTTCACTGTATGTATGTTTTGGAACAAAGTTTTTAATTTATTGTTCTTTTAAGAAATCTTTAAAAATAACTGAATTACCATACAAACTTACTTCTGCTGCATTATTTAGAGCTGACATTAAGTTGAAGAATTTTTTTTGTAGTTTGTTTTGGTTTGGTAAGTGGTAGGTTTTTCCTTTGTGTTTTTTCTCTCTCTTTGATATTTTGTGATTTTGCTTCGTTGGTTTTGAGTTGTCAGGTTTTGCATTGTGGTGGTCTCCCCTTTTTTGAAATGTTTGTGGATAGGAGTCCCTTTCTTTCCGGGTTGAAGCATTTGTGTACGTTCGTGTACTGTGTAGTGTGTTCGATTGGCCACCGGACACACTGCATGGTTGCGGATAATGTAGTGTGGCGGCACGGAGGGGAAGAGGAAGGGAGGGGTGTAGGGCTGAGCCAGTCAACATCACCGAGCATGAGCACTCCATCTGGAAGAGCCGACCAGAGCAGTTGTAGTGAGTTATAACTATGATCTGATGGGGATGGCGTCAAGTGCCGAGCCGAAGGTTTTGGGTCTCGGTTGTGTTTGGTGATGATTTCTGGTATGTACTACTTTCATTTTTGCGAAGACAATGAGTAGAAGTTGACTTCTCTCCACCCCTTGGAAATAGGTAATATTGACAATCATGATTGGATTCTGCAACTTGCTGTCACGCAACTCCGTATGGAGTTTGCAGTACAAGACACTGGAATTAGAGGTATGTGCTGTTGAGATGTATGGGTGTGTCGCCTGTGGTCTTGGTGTCAGTTTCTTCGGATCAACAGACAGTTTGGTCAATTCATGGCAACTTTTGATGATGCATGGACTTCTGTCAAGATTGAGTGACGATTATTGAGGTTTTACTCCAGTTGCGAGAGAAAAGTCATTTGAATTGGAACTGTATGAACAAGAAGTGCGGATTAACGGAGAGAGTGAAATTGCCTTTTACTGTAACTTTTACCCTATTTTTTCAATGTATGGGTATATTTGTTGAGATATTATGTAATTGATGAAATTATGTGAAAGACGGTTAATGGAACAATTTGTATGTCGACTAGTGGATGAAACAACTGGCTGTTATTGAAAATGTGCGAATCTGTGATGTGAATAATGTAAATAATTGTGTCAATTTAATTGGGTCAGTAAAGTGTTGATGAAAACTGTCATTCTCGTTTCCTTAGTTGTCTTAAATGAGAGTAGAATTCAATGATTTCTTATGAAAGTATGTTTTTGGATTCATTTAAAATGACGCCCTAAGTGAAAAATAAAAGGTACTTTGTGATTACTCGTGCTATTGCCCTCTTGGTTTAATAATATGCTGCGAGTCCTTAAGAGATAGGGGACACAAAATGGGTGCATGCATAGCTAGGCACGGTTCAATTTGCTGCATGCTGGTTTATGGGACCAAATTTTCTGTGATAAGAGTCCTGAATATTTTAATAGATAAATATAATTTGCAGAATAATAATTACTTCATCAATGTACAGTACTTATTAGTAAAATAAAATATGGCACACATTTACTTTATATGTTTAATTGTTAAAAAAACATTATACATATGTATTTCTTAAAGTTTTTGTATGTGTTTCGAAATTTTGAATAGTATAGTACACATATCTCATCTTCAGATAAAATTTTCTTTGAATTTTTCTATGTAGTCATGGTGATGGTGAATTTTTTTTTCTTAAAATAACACAATTTATTTAGTCATCAAAAAATTCCATTATTTACAAATATAAAAAAAGTGATACTATTAACTACCTATTGGGTCTTTGTGTAGATACAATATGTAACACATATAATATATGCAATCATTGATCGTTTATTTGTAGCAGGGATATTTATTATGGTTAAAATATTTGTTTGTACAGTTTTCAAAATACAATAATTATTGTATTACCAGAGGTATATACATGATGTGGCACACACTATTCTGCAGCACTGTGCAACAATTCTATTGTGAAGTTTTCAAAATATTATATTGTAACTTCAGAAAAGTCAATGCAGACAATTTTGTGAGATGTACCACATGGTGTAACGTAGACAGTTTTTTTTAAATTAGATGGTGGTTTCATGCAGTTTAGGTGGAAGTCAATTGGAGCACATTGCTACAGCAGAATTCACCATTTTATTTGTCAAAAATAAAACAGTACAGTAGTTAAGTTATAAACATTAAGCCATGACTAGAAACATGTACCTACTTTCATCCTAGGCCGAATGCTGCTTTTAATGTTGTCAGTAATGTCATCTTGAAGACAGCAGTTAAAAAACAAGTGGTCGCGGGTAAGGTTACCAGATGTCCGGCAAAAGGACATGTCTCCTCTGTAAATGTGTTCATTAATATTCAAAAAGGATATTCATATGAAAATAGCACATGCTGATAAATTTACGAATAAGAAAAATTTTCAGTAATGTCTTTTTTAATGAAATAACCTCTTTTGTGAGATGAAGGTCCTCCTTTTATTCTCAGTACGTATCTGGTAACCCTAGTCACTGAGATTCTTATCTCTATCAGTGCTACTGCCTCCAGCTGAAGAGTGCTGAGGGAGGGGGAAGGGAATGAGGGACCATACACCCTTCTCACAAACATTTCATTGTTATTAATTTCTACACTTTGAAAGCTCAAGCACTCTGAATGCCCTTAATTGGAAAACTTGTCCACTTGCACATGCACACACAGAGATAAAAATATACTGTATACATAAACAATATGAACTTTATTTGTTTAGTAAACCTGGCCCGGAAAACCATGTTTCTTGCAAAGAATACCAGATTTTCACTATGTCTACATCAGATATTCTGATAAAATACTGAAAGCAGGCATACTCACACTGCAAGCATAATCATACTTGACTTCACTATTTTGCCAAGTTTTAAAATAATTTTTTGTCTTTTTGTGTTGATAATGTGTATGAAGATTTCACGCAATATTGTGTTCATTACTCATGTATAGTTGTATTTATTTATACTACCTGTACTTGGTCTTGTCTGCTAGAGAAAGTACATCAGTATTAGTATGCAATACAAGAGTGAGTAAAGAGTGAAGACATTTTGGTCAGCACTAACATGTGCACTGGTGAGTGGTGAAATTATGCGAGTATGGAGCAGCATCAGACTGAAGGGTGCGGGGGAAACGGGAGATCCCTGAGAAAACCCGCCAAAGAGCGGCATCATCCGACATAATTCCCACACGCAAAAATTAAAAAAACCCAGCCCGCCGGGAATCGAAGCCGGATCGCCTGGGTGAGAGGCACATGCTCTAGCCACTACGCCAACTGTGGCTCCCATGAGCAGAACAAACAGAGTCGATCAGCTAACAACCAGGCAGATGATAACTTTTTTTATTTCTGAAGTTAAGAGTGAACTAAAAGGTAAATCCAAACATACTACAGTATGTAAAAATAAAAAAAAGAAGATTTTATTAGTGACAACAAAATTTATATTTAAAAAATCAGTTAAGTAAAAGCCTGTCATTCAAGATTAAGACCTAAGCATTTTACCTAATTGTTTCAAATCCTTTATCAAGGGTGCAGCCAACAAGGGGACATTTTAAATAACAGTAATTCTGAACCATACAAAATATGTAGGCCCTGCTTTATCATTGTACTTCATACCATAAGGTTTCAGTCATCATATTGGATTATTTAATTAGCTTTAATGAAATTCTGAGAAGAAAAATGTGGAATTATTGATTATAGTGCAAACTTTCTACTTACCTTGCACTACTTTACAATAAAGGCAGTTTAACTTTTAACTTATATTCAGGCCGCAATCAGTTCAACAATATTTTTTATATTCTTAACCCTTTCAGTGTTAGGTTTTCTTCTTACTGCGTTTGCAAAAAATATTAAAAGTTTTTAAACAAATTAAACATAAATATATGTTTAAGGCAATAAAAATTGTCTCAAAAGTTGAAAAAATTAAAAAAATAATTTTATTTTTTTTAAATTTTTTTATTTCCTTTTTCTTGCTGATGTACAGCCCGAGGTAACTCGGGCAACTGTCTTAAGGGGTTAATTTGTTTGACTGATTACAGCCTAAATACACATAAAAATTCAACTGCTATGCTTGTATTGTAGAGAAAGGTAGATAGACTTTGCACTACAATTGTTTATTTCTCATTTTTCTTCTCAAAATTTCCAAACAGCAAAAAGTAATCTACAATGGCGACCAATACCGAGCCTTGACCTTCAGCAGAGAGCTGATGCCAGCTCAGCAGTTTACAGAAATTACTCCATACTCCAGAAGCTACTTCAGCATATAACCCAGTGATAGACGGGTGTAACGAGGAAACAAAGGGGAAGTTTCAGTTTCTGAGACTCACTTTACAGGATGGTTAGCATCCAGTACTGAAAAAAGTTACCACAAACAATTTTCTCCAGCACATAGGTGCTGCATGACATCAAAGGGAAATAAATCTTCTTATGTGTTTATGTAGGCAGAAAAGCATACTTGTTTTAACAAGGCATGATTATCTGAACATGAGTGTTATTGCTTACTGTAAATGTGCAATGATTTGGAATATTGAGGGCACCATCCGTCTAAATCTGTTTTCCGCGTTAGAAGGTTTGAAACAAAGAAAGAGTACGAGCCGTCCTCGACACGCACATTAGTGTCCCATCGCTCCCATGTGCAAGGCACTAAAATGCTGGAATTATGGGATTGTAAGCGGTGACCCTGTTATTTTACTGCTGGTAACTCTGTATAAAAGTACAATGTAGGCCCCTCAAATCGTTCTGTATCACTCTAAGCAGTAGATTTTGAGATATTGCTGTGTGAAAAGGCAGCTTTTGGTCATGTTGGCGGGCTTGGGAATAGTATTTCCAATTCACATAATTTTTTAAAGCACTTCATGATCCTTCTCTGAAATGTGTTTATGTTGTACACATGTACAGTACAATAGTTTTGCAAATAAATGTTTAATTCTAACCTTCCGGGGATGTAGTTAAACAGCAAAGCAGGCAGATGCTTTAATGTGTAACAGTTAGGAAGACATTCTGCATAACTAAAGTATTTTCACCAATATGGAAGTAACTACCAGAAGTGGGTGAACATGCATTATGTACAAGACGTTAACTTTAATGCCAAATAATCTTGTAAGATGTCCTTTTCTTTGTTAAATTTACTTGGAAGCACTTTACATATTAACCCCATGTGCATTCTCTCGAAATGTGCTCACACACTTCCTGCTCAGGGGTATTCACGGTGCATTCAGATGACCTGGCAGTTGGAGATACAGAACTCCACAACTCCAGTACAATTTTTAACCATTTTTATGTCAGCCAGTGAAACGTCTTGTACACAGTATTTTTTTCGGAATTTGCATGAACACAGTATTTGGAATTTGTACAGGCACATATTTAGGGTTTCAGTTATGGGTGAACGTTGTGTGACTACAGTGAAAACAATTTACATAGGTAACGTATAATATATAGACACAAAGACAGACAGACACACAAACATACACACATGCCCATACACACACACACGAACACACAAATGCACACACACGGACATACATGCACAAAATACTAAAAACATTAACATTTTTCGTGAACTCTTCCTTTAAACTACTGATTTTGATTCTATGGCTAGATTGTGTAACACCCTTATAAAACTTTGGCCGTGATGAAATCCCTACAGTTGGCTGTATCATTATACTTTCCAAACTTTTGCTATTTGGTTCTGTCTTGTAAATCTAAGTCATCTTTAATTTTCACAGACTTTTTTTCCTATTACCTAAAAGCTCACAGTCATTATGGATAAAGAGCCTCGGCTCACAGGAAGCTACACATTTAGGTCTGAGTGTGGTTGGTGTTCCTACATGCATGCAAGCACAACATCTGTAGTCTTTGCTAACCAATGCAAGCAGACAACAATGGGGCTCTGCCACCCTTCTGTTAGTTAATAGACACAGAAACATTGAATATTGTAGCCGACACAAGATTCACACTGAAAAATTATAACGTTCTACAGTAATTACTGAAAATAAATTTCGCAACTCCCACAATAGGAAGACATACATTGCTTTAAGTCATATTAATATTATTATTATTTTGTAATTTGTGTTTACCTATTCATGTATTGATATTTTTTTGTATTCACATATTTGCCTCACGTCAGTGTACTTATGATGCTCGAAACAGTTGAAAGTGTGTTTGTATAGCATGCATGTTTACTGTAAGTTTCATTTCTCTTGGATCACTTTCTGTTTAAAGCCATCTTCTACAAACTGCACGTTTCTCTCTCTCACTTACTTGAACTTAAAGGTGAAAGCTTTAGTTTTAAATGTCACTGCCAGTACAGACATTACTGGTCCATGGACCAATACGAGCACCACCTTAACTTCATGCTAGTTACCACGTGACCTCTTTAACTTAACTTGACTGACTGCATTTGTCTTGCTAATTCTTAAAGGGAACTCTTGTTATTGGTCGCATGGCAAGTGTACTGTTGCCTTGTATCACTTGCGCAAGGAAAACTGCAACAGTATCCTCAGTGAGTGTTCATTCATATAGTCTATTAGTGTACCCTTTGTCCATAACTATATGAATAATCACAGCAAAATTTTTAAGTCTGCCAAGAATCCTAAATGCATGAAAATCTCATGTTCTCCCACCCCTAGGCAGGTTAACAACTTGGTTTGCACCCGTAACTATGTCATTCACCAGTAGTAATCATTTCACCTACAGCAGATTGTGAAAAGATGAACGATTATGTTCATACTGAAAGAATAAAGCTGGATTCACCACCACTGCATAATGTACACACGTACGTGTAAAATTAGTTAGAACCACTGAATGGGCATGTTAGAATTCACATCCTCGCGTAGCGTCCGTACGTACACTAAGTGGTGGTTGTGAATGCAGTATGTGTAAACTTAAGACTAAACTAAATATTAATTTATCTTGTGGTCATAAATTACTTAATTAGTTTCTAAAAATATAGTAAGATAATCTATTACTGACATTTTGCTAAGACATAAAACAACTTCCGTGCATGTCTAGATTAAACGTTGTGAATCCAATCTCTAATACTTCATGTACGTGCATTAAGTGTGGTTGTGAATCCACATTAAGATACCTATCTAGGTAGGCTGCGTTGGTGTATGTGAGGCACAAAATTGGTACAGCGTTAAGAGTGACATCGGTTGGCGTATGTAATGCATTATTGCCTTTACACACAAAACCAGCAACTAGCGCACAGCGCTTTACTTTTGTTGATTTTCCTATTGGACTTTAAGCAATGACAATTATTATTTTATTTGCCATACATACAGTTCAAATTCCAGCGCTTATTTCTGTAGTTTAAAACAGTTGTTTTAGCCATTTTAAGAGTCTTGAAAATTGTGTTTCCAATAAGGGATCCTAATTTTTGAACTGATAGAAACATTGTTTGAAATGTTTTTACTTTTCATAGATGTACAAACGTAATGCACGTTAAGATGTTTCTTCCAAAGATGATTACTTGTAACTCGCTGCAATGCATTTCAAGCACAGGTCGAAAAGAACCTTAACCTTCCGCTTTTTTTAATGACAGTGATAGCAGAATTTCGAGTATCCCTGCATGATGACATACTCGTGAGCAGGTCACTGTCGCCAACACAAAATTATCTACTCACCTTCACACTGCAGACCCTGGCGTATGAGGCCATATAGCAACGAACCACAGTGGTCACAGAATGTAAACCTCTTGTAGTTGTGCACAACAAACCGGTGGGGCATGTCCACGTTGAACCGCTGGCCCTTACTCGACTGAAACAAACAACCACCACACAACTACCAAGCTGCCAACTTCCTAGTCCATCAAGAAGGGAAAATTGTCCACAGGTGTTGAGCACACCCCAATATATTTCTTGGTTATTACTGCAGAAATTTAATGTTGCTTCACTTGCGATATGCTAGTTGCAAGAACTTACATGCTTCCTACATTATCATTATCAAGCCACTATAGTTATTATAACAGCAACTATTACGGATATGTCACATTTAATTACTGTATAACTCCCATCGCAGTGAGAAACTTTAATGAAAATTTCCTGATTACTTAATTCACATTATTTCTTTCAGTCCCAGCTGACATCTTAACATGAAAGTTAGCTAAATTGCTAGTTTCCACAGACTTACATTAAATAAGAATTACTATCTAAAATAATTATTTACTATTCTGTTAAATGAAAACTTAATTTTTTTTCAGAAAGCTATATTGTACTACATAGTACTATTGTACAAGCATTAAACTTTATATTAATCTTTTGATATTGTGAAAAAATTAGGCAATATATACATGCATGGACTTGCCTTGCAGGGCAGACCTTTCCTCTCCCCCCACAAAAATTATTTAATCTTAAAAATAACATCTCATAAAAATATTAATATTCCTACCAGCAATATATTATAAGTTTATGTATGAAAACTGTGTAAGGCCATGGGCTCCTATTTATGCTGTTTTCGGGAGTTTAATATTTATATCATGAAAGAAAGCAGATACTGCAAAAGTGTTACATAGAAACACTGGAAGCTTGATTGTATTATGCAGTCTAATTTTTTCAAATCACAAGTTTCTATCATTTTGGCTAATTATTGACATAGGTAATTTAATTTTCTTAAAGTCAATAACTAGCCGAAATTATACACACTTATGTTTTGAAAAAGTAAGGAATCACAGTACAAACAATGTCCAACATTTCTATGTAACTGTTTTTTGAAATCTGCTCCCTTTCAAAATTTAAAATAATATAACCTATTAAAATAGCATAAATAGAGATCCTAGCCTTAAATAGCTCCCATTTCGCACCTTGAAATCAAAATTTTCCAATGGGAGGGCCCCAGCCCCCTCCCAATTTAAAATAACGTTTGGCATATCAGCCACTGAACGTACTTCCCCCCCCCCCTTCCAAAGAATAACTGCATGCACGCCAGTGCATGTAACTTATGACATGAACACTGAAGGACTTGTCCACACAGCTAATGATAAACAATATGAACTAAGTGCATGAGTACAATATTACCCACCTCATCCTGACTGACCTCCTTCATGCCTGGACACTTGGTGACCACGGACTGGTGACAGCGCTTGTGGACCACACACGTGCACACTGTACAAACAACACAACACATCAGCGACGTCCACTAACTACACACTCTCCCACTGGCCACATCACAAGACTGTCACTCCCTCAGTTCAAGTATCCAGCAAGCAAACGCTTCCCTCCGTTGTTCACTGATCATAGTCTAGTACACAAGGGCATTGTTCTTGTACAAGCTGAAAACCTTCTTATTCACCTCAACTTATAGCAAACTTGTGTCACATGAATGGCCACCAGGCACACTACTATAATAGCTAGTATACAAGTACTTGTATACTAGCTTGTGTGGAAAAAATACGACTCTATTTTTCAGCCTATTACACAAGTGCATCTTTCTTGTACGAGAAGGAGAACATCACGGAACATCTAGTCCTACCTTCTTGTTCACCTTGAGTTGTAGCTAAAGTATGTCATGTGAATGGCCATCAATCATGTTAGTGGCTAATGATGCTTGTTATTGCAGGATAGGGACGGTTATATTTTTCGTAATGAAATAGTAGCTTACAAAGACAACATATTTTGAAACAAATAGTGTCTAGCTGGACAAAAGAAGCTAAAGGAATATTGCTAGACTATACATCATGGCACACCAGGATATTATCTTCTATCTACAATTATCCCACAGTAGGAGAATTTTTAAAAAGTTACAGCTTGTTGTGTAACTACTTCATATCTGTGAAATTTGCTTGCAGCATGTATTAAAAATGCTTTCCATCAGCTACTTGTTGCAGATAAAATTCTAAATTAACGTTTTTCTTTCATCTAACATACAAGAACTTTTTAAATAAAATTAAAAATGGTGCAGCTTTGGCCCCTTGATGATTTCACATGAAATGCCCCACTACAAATTGTTTCAGAACCAATGTTAAACAATGATTCCACCTAACAATTCAAATTATGCACAGAAAAACAATGGCAGACAGCTATAGTACACGATGGACTAAGAAATATTTGTCGTCGTTATGAAACTTTCATGAAGTACGCCTCACACAGAAGAAGAGTGTCAGGTTTCAAGTTGGAGAAATTGTTCTTCTTCTCGAAGACATCCGACCCACCACTTGGAGGAAGGCTCGGATAAAGAAACTTCTAGAAGGCAGAGACAAACATGCGAGGACAGTGCTATCAAACACCCCTAAAGGAAAATTACTCATCCTGTACAGCTGGTCATACCAATCCATTACAGGTTCTGGTTCACCAGGGAAGGGAAGATGTGAAGAATACAAAGTCTATGGAAATTAAATGTACTGGGCACAGTCTCAGAATTACAGGTCTGGACACTAGCTTATCTACCAATGCTATTGATTTGACTCCTTTATGACTGACAGCGCAACTAGAAATGTAGTGTTTTAACAATGCAAATATAACTTTATACTAGCAGTGCTCCTAGCAGCTCTGACACGAGCTTGCTCCTTGTAGATTCATTTGTGCAATGTTAAAACAACACCAGAGTGCCAGTGGCACCAATCAGTCATATGAGAGTCAATTTTCAACTCCAAGTGTCCGGACCCGTTTCTCTACGGTCGTGGTACTGGGTTTGCACTTCACTTAACTGTGACTGTTCTCTTTGGGAATAAAACCTGACATTACAAAAACGAGAATGGGGTTTAATTCAAAAAAATTTACTACACAATACGTCAGCACTCAAAGCAAACCTTACTACTGATAAATTGTAGCAAACAACTGGTTCAAATACTTAGCTAATCATGGAGGACACACGAAACCATTGGACGTATTTTATTTTCTAGCAGTAAAGTTTGCAGAATTTACAGGCTGTGGTCCAACTGAACTTGACTGTTGGATTTAGCAGTGTCTAAGCCTAAGAGAGTAACTCTAACTGAACACCAAGAACTGTGGCTTTTGCAAAAATTTTTATTTACTAAGTTGATTAAGGTACACAGTTTTAACCTACAGCTTCAATCATAATTCTTTTCATGCAGTTTACCAGTGAAATAGTATGAGAATGAGTGTAAATCATTTCTGAGACACATTATAATACAGTGGTCAGTTACATTCTGTCCATTTGTCGAAGTGGTATCAAGTTCAGTTGGTCACAGGGTAACAATTAATAACTTACATAGCTGCTGTAGAAACAAATAATTATGTATATCTTATAGTGCTCTTATAAAGTAATCTTATGCATCTATAACTTTTGGATTACTCTTGCATTTAAAATGAGTGTACAAAGGTAATTTATTATGTGCGTATTTTGATGTGGTCCTATGAATTATTTTACTGTAACTACCGGTATATATCTTTACTTTCCAATTAGCTCAGAATTTTGGATTACTGGAATTCATTCATTTAAAATGAATGTACAAAAAGTATTTATACTAAGTGTTTTTTGATGTTGTACAAATTGTTTTACTGTAACTGTACAGGATAGCTATAAAGTACAGGTTGTCCAGAAACAACCTCATAATCAGCACACCACGAATCCTGGACAAAATTGGAGACAAAATGATGCACAGTGATATTTTACATGCACAATGTGGCAACGTAGTGTTGTAGTTAGTTCCCCCTTGCGCTCCACAGATATCTTATTAATCTTACTACTAATGTTCTGACCTGCATATTATGAGCTCAGGTTGAAATCCTGAGCAGTGCAAACATGATTCTACGTTTAACTGATGTAACATACATAACATAATACCTGGATGTGAATCGCAAGAGGGGAACTATCTTCATGGAGTGTTGCCACACTGTCTACATAAAATGTAGTCGTTCAACTTCTTGCCCCTTACATTTTCGTCTTCAATTTAGCCCAGAATTGCGTGTTGTGCTTATTATGCGGCTGTTTCTGGACAACCCGTATAGCTATCCCAAAGCCATTGGTTAGAATAGGATCAATGGCAATGTAAAATAAAATTTCACAAAATATGTCGTAACATATTTACATCATACGATACTGGTAACTATAGTCTGTCAAAAATAATTCACAATTTTTTCTAAGTCATTGCAGAAAACATTTAACTACCATTGGTTATTAGTTCCTATTTAAAAAATTTAATGGGTTGAAGTCACTGATACTGCAGTTTAATAACTTTATTTTGCAAGAAATTTCAATCTAAGTAATTTTTGCACTGCTGTATAAGATTTTAGAGACATTATTGAACTTTTAAAAATAAATGTACGAGTAATTTTGTAAAGTTGTTACTTGTTTACAAGTGTTCAATTTGTTTTGACAGTATTCATATCTCTTTTAAAAACATTTTTCATAAATATAAATAAATAGGAAATATAAGTTTTTGATAAGGTTTAGCTTTCAAAAAACTGTTCACATTAATTTGTTAGAGGTAGTTGTTCTAGATGCTAGTAAAAATCATTTTTGTACAGTTTACTTTCTTAGGTAACTTATAAATAAAAAATACAGTAGGTCTACTGATTTTGAAAGAAAGGAGCAGGACATCTGTATGAGAGTTAACGTGATCACAGAAAAATGCAACATGCATCTGTGGCCAGAACCTCTATTTTACTGTTTGGAATTAAAATTATTCTATAAAAGTAAAAGGTCTGTATGCATAAACATTAATATAGTTATTATTATCAATTCTCAGTGTTTTACATATGTAACTGTATAATACTAGAAACATTTACTAAGAATTTTTAATAAACCATGTTGCACTGGAAGTGAATGGGTGGCAGCAGTGCATTAAGGCTGTCCAAGAAGGGAAAATCATAATTTTATATTTTCATAAAACAGTGTTAGTTTTGTAGACGTTACTTGGGAGTACATTTTCCTTTTACAAAAAAAAAATTTTCTTAGCCAGTTTTCCCATAATGGCATATCAAAGTCAAAATTTGCATGTTTTAGTTCATACACCCCCCGAAAACTAATTAACATAAAGAAACAAAATAATTCTCAGTGAAAGCACATGTCCTGGGCTAGGGCTTTAAGTATATATAAAAACCAATTTTTAACAATGTTTTGTATTATAAAAAAATTTCTAAAATTTGAAATTTATTTGCTACTTTTAAGAATTTTTTTTAAATACAAAAATATTTTGTACTGATCAAAATTCTTGGTTGCTGCTCAAAAGCTGTGATTCAGAATAAACAATCCCAACATTAAATTAAGCTTAGTCATGTATGCTATTTCTGCACCGGGTCTATTATAATATATTTAGTTTATCGTGTCTATAATATTTTTAATTTATGATATTGCAAAATCTGTAACAAGAATGAAAGAGTAATTTTCCGACTATGCAAGGATACTTAATTATCATTACAGCAGCCGTTATGATTTCTTGTTGTGTTTACATGAAAACTAATAACACAGACAATATTAGTGATAAATCATTCAACCATCAATGAAATTGTTTCTTTATTATGTATATTTTTATGACGTTTGCTAGAATTTTCTTTTTTTTTTTTTGTATGCTTTCATTGCTTGTACAGCTTCCACATGAGCTTTAGCTCCAGAAACACTTCTGTAGTTAGTTAAAAAAAATTTTAATAAGCACGGAAAATAATCAATTAGCTTATATTGCTTAACCAACCCTACATTTGTTCAACAATATTTTAATATTTCTAGCAAACCAAAAATGACTGTTTCGACTGTCTGCAGACATAAATCTTTACTAAGAACAATAGCAGTTTCTCAGTAATTTTAAATCAAAGTTTAGTGCAACAGTCACAATGTCCAACCTGCATCTGCCAATTACAAGATGATATTGAATGTGTCACAATCTGAAAAATGCTGTAAGAAGGTGGGCTACAAAGATTAGCTTTCCAGGGTTTCTTCTGTTATACACTTTGTAATGGAGCAATACACGGGCATACCATGCACCGGACGGGCCTCACACCACCCTACCCAAAGCAGTATCTTGCACCTTTCAATCAAAATTTTCCGAGAAGGCATCAATGCTACTCTATAACATTCCAAAATTCGGGATCACCTAACATTTTTTAATTGGTGTATTGCTGTTTTGCAAAGTCCTGGTTACTGTAGCTCATTGTCACTTATGCAACATAGTAATAAAGTTTTAAAATAAAAATATAATATTTATGAAACTGACAAGGTTTCGGCCCCCTCAAAAAAAGACTGTGTGTGCAGTTGTAACGTTCAGTTTATGCTGTCTGTTCTACAAAAATAATTTTTTTAGGTTAAGCCGTGTCCATGTTTTTTCTTTTCATTTTGCCCTATTATTTTTCTTATCCTTACTAACTATACAGTACAACAGAAATTAACATAAAATAAGACTCTGTGAGTACGTACTATTACTTTTTTTCTTTTCCAGAAAAGCTCTTTAAATAAATAATTATCTGTCAAAACATCCATCTGTCAAAAATTTATTAGGTTAAATAAAAACCGGCATTGCCAACATAAAACGCAGACGTGATGTGAAAGGCTCTTACGGAAACCTACTACGTATAATTCTACTGGGTAGCATTGGTCACGTGACTGGATCTACTCAGTACTCAGTCGTTGAAATGATTAACGCGCGGTCGTAAATCTAGAGTAGTTACTTGGCGGTCTTTTTAAACAATATGGCAAAATCTGCAGAAGCTTTCAGTCACCGATCTCGCACACCTATGTTATTAGGTCAGGTTAAAACAGTGCAGCATACCCTTTTGTGCTGGTATAATATACGTATATAGCATTAAAATTATGTATTAGTAATAATAATTTATTCCACACCTGAATTACGTTCTCAGGTACATATTTACTTGATAAACTGCTCTAGCTTCTTATTCAACAAAAATACTACCATCCAACATCGTATTTTCCGTGAACATGCTTTCAAACCACCCTACAACATATTTTCTGTTATGTACACTTGCAAGTCTGTTTGTTTACTGTTTACGCGCGCTTTCCTTTGTATCGTCAAATGGCTGCTATCTACCCTGCTTCCACTGTTGCCAGGTTCTTTACGACCACGGTCGTAGAAGAACAAGTCTGGACACTCGCCTATCTAACAATGTATTTTGCTTGACCCCCTTGTTGTTTGGCTGTAGTTCGTCTAGTTACCGAGAATGTCGTACTTTTTGGCGCTGTTTTCCGGGCGGTCGGACTCAAACTCCGTCAACTTTTTTCTATTGTTAAATTTATAAAGTTAATAAAGATTGCTAGAGCCTTTTCTTAAATTTGTGAGCGAAGAAAGCATTTCATAAATTGATAAAAAATACGTTTTGATAAATTATTTATCTTAGCGGAAAGGGTGGGTGGAGTTTAGTCCGACCGCCATAACATCAGCGCCAATAAAACACAATATTGTCGGTAACTTGGTGAACTACAGCCAAACAACAAGGGGGTCAAGTTTCCAGGCGAGTGTCCAGACCTGTTCTTCTACGACCGTGTTTACGACGAAATGTCGTTTTCAGAACTTACAATTATCGTTTTAAGAGAGAAATTATGGTACGTTGTTAGTTATTGTAAAATATTTATTTAAAAAATTAATCTGTTCACAAACTGACTATATACGAAATTTAACTGTACGTGCTTGACCGGTTTTAGAATAATATCAACGCTATCGAGAAGATCAAATGTAGTTTTCATAAGCGACAGATACGATACAGTGACCAGGTGTATAAACGTTCAAGCAACAAGGGCACAAAGACACAGTAAACTGCATGCACCCCTCATTCCCTCTTCACATGCATAGCCTATTTATTTGCACTAACATCCTATATATGTTGTATTATATAATTGTGAATACAATACATACAGTATATTCAAAACCTCAAAAGGGCTTTGCGCCGTAATGTCACGCCCAAAAAAGTGGATTCAACTACGACACAACAAGCTGTTTCCTCACTATTCGTATTTCCACTGCTGTGTTCGAAACTGCCAATTTAGGAATTTGGGGTTTAGGAATTAGGTGTGGATAGTTTCAAACGTCAAATCTCGGTACTGCGTACTGCAAAGTCGAAAAAATAGATATTTAATGGTATCTGGATGTTGTTTTGTTACGTTTATCCTATCTGGAGTCCTTAGGCCTTCACGTTAAAGTTAGTCTATTCCAATAGGCTGGGATTACAATTACTTCACGTTTACGTATCACTTACCACTTTATCACGTTAACGTGTACGTAATACGTAATCAATTGAGGTGCCATATTACGATCCTTCACGTAAGCTGCAAGCAGGCAATGAAAAACGTCGTGAGAGAGCTTGAAATTAACAGTCAAAGATAACATGACACAATAGAAGACATTAACTCCTCCGAAATCTGATTGGCCCAGGTGATCACGTGGTATAACTTCACGTATCACTTTAACTTAAAAGCTTGACATCGAAAAGCTTTTCGTAACGTAAAAGTGAACGTAAGTATAAAGTGATGCGATAGTGATAAGTCCCGTTCAAGTGTGTTTATCAACGTGTTCCCTGCTTACGTGAAAGTTAAAGTAATGTGAACATGAAGCCATCGTAATTCCGGCCTTAGCCAGGATAGAGTAAAACTTCAACTCGTTACGTTTACAAAGTAATCTATGGGGAAATGCTTGCGTCCAAAAAGTGAACCAAGTTTATATTCGTTAACAGTCAACCTAATTTGTAGTTATCTATCGATTTCGAACACGTGACTGAGACAGTCTAGCTCTAGTAGCTTACGTTTCGTAAATATTTGAAAATAAGTAATAAGCATGTTTCATTACTCTAGGGAGAATTGAATTTGTTAGTTACGTAGTCTCTCACGGCAATAAAATGAAATTAAAATATTATATTAGCAGATAGCTTTGTTATTTTATTGCAACATTCAAAAATTATTTTAACTATAGACGGGTAGGCCTAATAGGTCCATTTTTTTTGCAAATAACATGGCGAAATATTATTATTTCTATATAATTATTTCCGTAGGTTGTTATCGTTGGTTTCAGTTGAAATAGAGAAACTAACGCTTAAATAAATACCAGCAGACGACTTTACGGACTTTATGGGGATTATACTACTCTACCTCCGTAACTTTCAGCCATAAATACACACAATTTAGGCTCTAAAACTGGTCATGTGGTCAATTATACAACCTAAATGGCATTCACCTAGCAGTTTTGAACACGGTCAGTGAAAACTTATTGCAATGTAATAAGTTAATAATCAGCACGCTGTCTTCATCCTAATAGACAACTTTGGACGCCTTTGGCAAAAACAAATTACTGTAAATATAAGTACATATATTTATAGAGTTTTCAGGGCTGAAAAAAAGAACTGGTTACATACTACTGATATATACAGATAGTAAAGAAAATGTATAACTGATTTTAAGAAGTTGTACAGTTATAAATAAATCTAACGAAAATGAATTTGTTATGCTCCTGATATGAAAGAATGAAGAAGGAAGTAAACGCATTTAAAACATTGGAAACTTATAAAAGTTTTCAATAAATTAAAAATAAATTTGCAGCAAATAAATTATATATAACGGAAAATATAATTTTTTAATCTCAATAAAATATAATTCTGAGTAGCCTAACCAAAATATGTATTAAAAATAATACAAAATAAATATTTGTAAAAAAATATATATAACGATTAACTTAAATGTCGATGCTCAGTAGCAATCTCAACCTGACCCACGAGCAGCGGGGTTATCTCGATCGCCACTTTGAAAAGACAGGTAGAATTGCATGTTTTGGGACATCAATTATATAACTACCTTGCACTGGCCCTGCCTATGTGACCCTTCCTTGTTTAAACAAGGGGCCGCGGTGGCCGAATGGTAGGACCATTCGCCTTCCACCAAGGCGATCCGGGTTCGTTTCCCGGCGGGGTCGGTCCCCGGATTTTCGCATTTGGGAATCGTGCCAGACGATGCCGTTGATCGACGGATTTGTCGGAAATTTTCCGTTTCCCCCGCCCTTTCATTCCGGTAATGCTCCATACTCACCTCATGTCACCCCTCACCAGCGCTAAAGACCTCGATGTTAAGCGCTGACCAAAAAAATCTCTCACTCACTTGTTTAAACAGGACTACTTTGCATTAAGAATAGAGCTAGTTAAAAGGGGATTTACAACGATCCGTCGCGCCTGTTCGTCCGACATCCGTCCGTCGATCACGTGACTTCCAACCAATCAGGAGTCTGGAATAATTCTATCCGTCCGCCCGCCCGTTAAAAACTTGACGGGGATTTACAACGATCCGTCACGTACGCCTGTCATCCATCCGTCCGCCAATTTTTTGGCCATTCCGTCCGTCAGAAATTCTAGCGATTTACAATAACGCGTCATCCATTTGTTATTCCTTTATTTGCAAAGCTACCAATGTGCAAACAACTTCTGTGGGATATAAAAAAATTCCCTTTAACAGATTATTTTTAAGGATTTTTAATAAATCTATAGTTGCTAATAATTGCAACCACTGTTCTTCACCACAAAGAAATTTTACGAGCATAGTTATTTACTAATTAAATTACTTCTTGTGTAATGTAAGCATTTATGGAAATAATAATTTAGGTTGGTGTTTGAATTTTTTCTGAAAGCCAAAGTTATCTCTATCGTATTTAAAAAAAAAGAGTTTACAGCGTCATCTAACAATAATTAAAAAATACCACAGCCTTCTTATTGAAACATAACTGTTAAAAAAGATCGTCGCCATCTTTAGAAGGTAGTATTTTCACCCGTTCGTCCGTAAAAAGTCAAAGCTTGGCAAGATTTCGACGGACGGGCGGATAGAGTTGTTCCAGACTCCTGATTGGCTATAAGTCATGTGATCGACGGGCGGATGACGGACGGGCGCGACGGATCGTTGTAAATTCCCCTTTACCAAGCTTTAACTTTTTACGGACGGACGGGTGAAATTATAGCCTTTTAAAAATGGCGAATATTGTTTTAACGTTTTTATTTTAATAAGAATGCTGTGGCATTTTTAATTTTTGTTAGATGGTGTAACTTAATTTTTAAAATACGATAGAGATAAGTTTGGCATTCGGGAAAAATGAAGACCTCAACAGAAATAATTTTTTTTACATAATTCTTACTCAAATTACACCATTTAAGTAATTCAATTGGTAAATAATTATTTTCGTAGAATTTCTTTGTGTTGAACTACAGTGGTTGCAATTATTATCAGGAATAGATTGATTACAAATCTGTAAAAATAAATAATCTAGTTAAGAGAAATTTCTTATATCCTACAGAAGTTTTCTGTTTGTACATTGGTAGCATTGCAAATTAAAGGGATAACAACGAACGGATAGCGCGTTATTGTAAATCGGCTGCATTTCTGACGGACGAATTGTGCCAAAATTGGCGGACGGACGGATAACAGGCGAAAGCGACGGATCGTTGTAATTCCCCTTTGCCATAAACACGGCCGTAGAACAGGTCTGGACACTCGCCTGGATATTTGACCCCCTTGTTGTTTGGCTGTAGTTCACTAAGTTACTGAGAATATTGTCTTTTATTGGCGCTGATGTTAAGGTGGTCGGACTAAACTCCGCCCATTTCCTTTCCGCTATGATAAACAATTGATAAAAACGTATTTTTTTATAAATGTATGAAACACTTTCTTCGCTCACAAATTTACGAAAAGGCTCCAGCAACCTTTATTTACTTTATAAATTTAACAATAGAAAAAAGTGGACGGAGTTTTGAGTCCGACCGCCCGAATTACAGCGCCAAAAAGCACGACAATCTCGGTAACTTGACGAACTACAGCCAAACAACAAGGGGGTCAAGCAAAATACATTGTTAGATAGGCGAGTGTCCAGACCTGTTCTTCTACGACCGTGTGTACGGCAGATGCCACTCCGTAGACTAATACCTCCATGTGTACGCCACGAGAGCGGGTAAGATAACAACAATGAAAAAGCTTTCCTTGTCGCTTCTGTTACTACTATATTCTGTGATAGAGGTAAGAATACTCGGTTATCAACAGATAATACTGGCTTTGATTTTTATTTATAAACTTGCTTTGTCTATTCGGTATATACATTGTTACAACGTAGTATCGCAACAATTCAAATTTATGTAAGGTTCTACTAACGCACTTTCTTGTCTGTCTGTTTGGTACAAAGTTTCAATGAATTATAAATTAACTTCCCGACGAACTAGAGACTTGGAACTGCAAACATAGGTACCTCATAATTCGATAACAATGCAATAAAAAAGAAAAGTTAACAGTAAAAAAAATAATTACGTTTTTTTTTTTTTTTAATTTTAATATGAAAACTAAACAAACTTTCCGATGATCTAGAGACTTGAAACTGTAAACTTAGCTCGAACTGATCGCAAAATTTCTCACATACAAGATTTAAAAAAAAAAAAAAAAAAAAAAAAAAAAAAAAAAAAAAAAAAAAAAAAAAAAAAAAAAAAAAAAAAAAAAAAAAAAAAAAAAAAAAAAAAAAAAAAAAAAAGTTAAGGAAATTCGTATAAGACATAAAAAAACGGAGGCGCATGTAATAGGTAATGACAAGGAGTGTAGAAAGTAGCTATCGCTGAGAAACACAACAGTTCATGAATCAATGACCAACATTTGTTCTTGTTTAATCATACGTGTATTATTTATGACAGGAGAAATAATTTTATACTTTTTAGACCGTTTGAAAAACGTAGTGTATGCAGTGTTGATACTTAAAGTTCTTTGCTTCTAATGTTTTATGATTTATAATTGTATATTGTTACAGTTGTTTGTACAATTTTTGTCTGATTGTAGTTTACATTTCCATTGCTTTTAGATTATATTGTAAATATGTTAAGTTACATGTGAGTCATTGTAACACTTAGGCTGATAAGTCATACATTTGAATGTGTGTGTTTTGTACTATGTATGTTCACATATTGTATAAGATTTTTGTAAAATAGTGTCTGTGTACATTATACAAAATTTACTAGTTCTACTATACCCCCACAACCTTGTAGCTTGGGTATAAACAGAACGATATAAATAAAATAAAATATGTATATATATATGTGCGTGTGTATATTTGACTCGGCAATATTCACTTGCAATGGTGTACGTCTTATATGAAAAAGAGTTCATTTTATGCAGGGGCGTTACTTAGGGTGGCAGAGGGGGGCAAATGCCCTCCTGGATTTAGAATTTTAAGTGTATAAAATATATTTTCTGTATTTTGTTATTTAAATAATGCTAACTGAAGCACATTGAACTGAAATTTTATTGTTAAAGTTTATAATTTATACATGTTTAATTAATAAAAAAGATGCAACAAGGTCACTGTCGCAGAAAAAAATCTTTCCCCCCCCCCCAGAATAACCTGAAATAACGCCCCTGATTTTATGTCCATTACTGGTCATGTGAAAATATTCATAAGTTCTATCTTCATAAATAATTGCCATGTGAAGAAACTCACCTTGACACTGGTATCCTTGTTTTCCGATGCCCCTGTTGAAAATAAGACAGAATTAGTCATTTATTGCACTAACACAATTTCATTTCTGAAAACACAGCAGAGCAAATTTTATATACCTTACGCTACAGTACAAGTACATTAGTTGAACTACTAACATATATTTAGAACGCAATCAGTCATGAAGTTTTGAATTTATATATTAAAAAAAGCCTGACTAACTGCTGCCTAAATACACACTAAAAGTTGAACTTTGTTTTATTGTATGTTTACCTGCAATACGGCAACATTCGCCTGCAATGGCGAATGTCCAAAAAAAAAAAATAAACAGTTTTGTTTATAATACGAACTCATTGCAGGAATCGTTTGAAGATCACTTGAACTGACATGCTTGCAATTATAGCGCAAGGTTAATAGAATTTGCTGTGTAATCTCATATTACACATTTGTCTTCTCAGGATTTCATAACAGCCAAAAATAAAACTATCCAATAATACGACTGATTCCGAGCCTTAAGGCGCCCGCCTCTCAAACTGTGTTGCAGTGTGTTTGAAAGACACGTTTTATAAACAAACTGTTCCACACGTGCTCACGCGGGTTTCGCACTAAAAGAAATAACATTTCAGACCAGGACGGAATACAACTTTCAACACATCACGTGTGTCACTAACATCATTTTTAAGCCCTTCAACATGGCCGAAAATGGCATTTTCAGACTGCTGTGCCTCACAATTTTGTGGACGAATGCTTGCAAATCTAGTATAGGGCCATGCGTTGGACTTTCCATAAAACTTTCCACCAATAAAAAAACGGGGTCAGCACTGAAAATGTCAGTCAGGCGAGTGTTCTACGATACCACTGCACGCCGTTTGTGTCTTGCGGTAGAGGTGATACCGCACCACAGGAGCTGGTCAACGTCGCCCTTCGCGCCGTGCCTCACTCACGTAAACACACGGTCAGTAGGCGAGCTCCTTAAGGCGCCCGCCTACTGGCCGTGTGTTTGTTACTTTGTTTGAGTGATGTACTGCGCCAAGGGCGATGTTGGCCGGCTCATTTGGTGCGGTATCACCTCTACCGCAAGAAAGTGAAACGGTGCGCAGTGGTATCGTAGATCACTTGCCTGACTGACACTATCAAGTCCAGTGCACCTTTCTATCGTAGTTACACACGAATCCCGTGAGTAGTTGTTTAAATATGACAGACCGAAAAAAGCTGTTTTCAGCCATGTTGAGGGGCTCCGAAATGGTATTTCTTACTAACGTGATGTTTTGAAACTACCGTTCCGATATCGTTTGAAGCGATTGCTCTTTACGTTAATGCATACATTAGAAATAAGATTAGAAGTTTCTTAGGAAAAAAAGTTCTAGTAGCACGCCACAACGCTGTCTACAAGACAGGTAGTTACGGAGTTTTGCAGTGATTTCGAAAATATATATATTTTTTTATTGCTACCTAATACTCATATCAAAATTTAGCTGCACAGTTTTGACACTTATATGTTAACATTTGTAGCTGAATTTTTTGTATAAATATACTGAACGGTTTTTTAGATTTCATCACTCAAAGTACCACGTTTTTCGTCGTGAAAATAAGCAAAAATGAAGGTAATTATTTTTTTGCTGGCGAATGGTACATTATTTAAAAAAAAACGCGTACACAGTATTGTGCATCGTGTGATTGCACATTGACTCAAATTTTTCAAAACTTTTGGTTAAAATATATTTGAGTTATTGGCACCAGTCTGAAAAAAAACTCGGGAACAAGCCCTTAAGGGGCCTCGCTACCTGCGCTTCAAATGCGTTGCAGCGAGTTGCGAGTATTCTCTTTGTAACGAAACTATTTAACGCGCATTATATCTGTATATCTACGAAAAGAACATACACTTCAAACTATGTTGCTATGGTTTTGAAAATTCGGCAGATTTATTATAAACATTATTTTCACGCCCCTCGAAACGGTCAAAAATGACTTTTCCAGAATGCCGTATCTGTAAAATTAACATTCAGATTCGAAAAACACAATTGTAGAAAAAAGCGTTAGACTTTGAACTACGCTGGTCATAAATAAAATAATGTGGTCATCGCTTAAAGTCCCATAGGAAAACGAATAATAGTAAAGCACTGCAAGCCATCTGATTAGCTTGCGCGGAGAGGCGATAATGCATTATATACGTGGGTTAGTGGCAACCTTACCGCTCCTGTCTCACACACACAAACACGCCTATATAAGGACGCCCCTTAAGGGTTGGGCCCGAGTTTTTACATTTTTGACGATAATAATTTTTTTAACCTTAAACGGGAGCCAATGTCGTAAAATCGCTCTGTAGCTATCTTGGTTTTTCTACGTATTATATACTTGTGTCAGTATAAAATTCAGTTTGATGGTAGTTAATTAGTAAATTAACTAAATTTCCTTTTAAGTGATAAATAATCCAAATGTTTATACCATTTGTTTCGAAAAATTATGTTTCAAATTAAACCCAGTTTACAACAAAGTTACAAAGCAATTTGACGATATCGGATCTCGTTTGGGTATAAAAAATAGTTCTCTCAGAAGCCAAGAAACTTGGGCCCATGCCCGTAAGCATAACATCTTGTAATGTTTATTATTACCAGCATAATAATAGGCACTATTCAGTCATTGGCCGGCGAGTTTTCTTGTACTTATATTTCGTCAGCGATTTGCGTTTTCTCCGCAGTAGAGCTTATTTTCATGACGTCCTTGCGCCGGGGTCGTACGCAAATTCAGACGTCTGTACTCGGGGTGTGACACCCTACACTCTGAATACATTTCCCAAACATTATTGTCAGTATTTACTTAACGTTAATGTCGTCACCCAAGAATTAAGTTAGCATGTTTGTGAATGGGAATATATATATTAAATCCTCTTTCACACGGTCGAACTTCGCTTTAATTTACTTTCATATTTGTTTAATTCAGTTTGTAAACTGACATGTAACGACATGTTGACACAATAACTGCGGCCATTTTGTCTTTCAATTTACTGAATGCCTTGAATTTCGTCAAAGAGTTTCGTTTCAAACATTTTTAATAATTTTTTTTTTTAACTAAAATATTTAAGAACACAGAAGAGAATTTTCTGACAACTTTAATTCAAGTATCACATTAATTTAATTATATATACGGATTTAAGCATATTAAAATAAATAGCCTACGTGCATTAGTTTATATATAATGCCACATTTTGTATAGGTTTAACCAAAGAGTTTTGTGTAATACACGTTTAATAGATAATAGTAATATATATATATATATATATATATATATATATATATATATATATATATATATACACACACACTACTTATTTTGTGCATCAATTGCATGCTAATTGTGTGATAACATTTCAGATGGTCCCATCAATGTTTATTGAATCAAATTTCTTGAATCGTTGAAGATATTCAATAAATAACTGACATTGTGAAAAGGTCTTAAGTAGGTAGTTTCCTTGATTTAGTGATTTTGTTTGTTTACTTGTAACTCGTTTTTATGAATTAATTTTGAATTTTAGAGCCAGTAGTGACATAAAGCATTACTTAACAGAAAATTTTAAGCTTTGAGCTGACTGTTATCAATATTTACTGATGTCAGACTAATATCAGTAAATCATTAGTTTATCTCCAATTATGGTTACACAGAACACAACAGTAAATATATGAAACCAATTACGATCTTAAAATAACTGTTTGAACAAACTCTATTTCCTACTTGGCTTTCTTTTAAATAATAATAATAATCAACATAGCATTTATGTTGTGGAGACATTTAATTAAAAACCCAATTTTAAGGAAACTTCCCTCTCGAAGCCCTTTCTGCAATAGTGCGACGTTGTTACAGTGACACTGCGATAAGAATGACAAGCCAATCAGAGGCGAGATCGCCGACCACGGGTACGGCTGCTATAGAACATGCTTTACCGCAGCTGTGACTGTCGCTTGCGAACAGGAATAACAATAATAAGAAATTTTGTAAATAAACTTGCTCAAGTTTGTGATAGAGGCCACTGCAAGGTTAATTCTACTACACGTTAGAAAGAAACTTTTTTTTTTCTTTACGATGTACGTATAGTTCGGTCATGGTTTTCCTATGGGAGAGTTTGGGACAGGAAAAAATTCTGACGCACTGCAATCACTAACGTACCATAGGCTATAAAATACGAAACCACAGCAAAATTAATTTTGACCAGGCGTGATAAAAAGAGGAGTTTTTAAACTAAATTTAAAAGTGAAAAAACAAACCAATTTTGGTTTTCAATTTATCAACTTTTTGTAACATAAAATTTAGGAAAGCGCTGTGATAGGCCAGTTTACGCCCCTTACTGATATCAGCGCTCAAGTGGCAGAAATATTTCCTGTGCCGAACCTTTTAAAAATTGATCTTTGCAACCGTTAGTTGAAATAACCTCAGCCATTGTAAAGCCCGATACACACTGTCCTTAATTCTCGATTCAATTCCTGACTTAGGCTAACTCTGTTCATAAACGTCGATTGATATAACCAAATTCTGTAGGAAAACATCTATGTTGTGTACACACTGTCGCTGTTACATACTTACATGTTTAGGTATATAAAGGAAACAAGTACATTTATGATGTTGGTTGTTATTTTCTGTAAATAACAGCACTGAAATTTCCGATAATTATTTCCTATACAAGACTTGAATGTCGTTGCCAAACATGTGAAACGATCTTGTAACATTTAGATTTTTAAAATTCGGTTGTCGTGTATTTAGTAAGAAACAAGAATTTCAATTTTTATTCTAAGAATATTGGCAACCCTACCTGCGTACTTGGCATGCACGGTGGCTATCTGTACTGAACTAGGTATGGAATTTTGTACTGAATTATGGATAATGTATGCCGGGCATATGCCGGCCGCCTGGTTGGCACTGTGGCAGTGTGTACCGCAACTACACTGGTTCCAGGCAGAATTCCTTACCTAATTTCACAGATAGAGCCCGTCCTAGTTTTCATCGTAGTGTATGTGAAATTAATAAGTGAATTCGGTAAGCGCTTAAGGCGTCCGCCTGGTTGGTGCTTGAACTGCGTGCAGCGTGTTCGGAGTTACGTTTTTTTCTCAGAGACCAGTAAATGTGCGTCCACGATGTTTATCTACAAACTTGGCTAAAATCGGCTTTTTCTCACGGTTATTTCTCAATATATATGTTACGGATTTGTTCGAAATTGAGGTCTACAAGTACATTGGACTTTGCTACAGTGATACGTTCAATAAAATGATAGGGTCACCGCTTTAAGTCGCACAGTAAAAACGTTACGGCGGGAACACTGCGCGCACGTTTACAACTTTGGCCGTAGAGGCGATATCACAGTACATGTGCCGGCCGACGTCGCTCGTAGCACCTCGTCGATTTTCGCCTCACACACACAAACATACCCTTCACCAGGCGATCGCCTTAAGGCATGAAACACAACCGCGCTGTCGCAGTATTGTAGAAAGGGCTTAAAGGTCTGCATCCTCAAAGTCCTGGAATGAAGCTGGAGCTATAGTGTTGACTGAACTCACCAGATGAACTCCCTGCAATGTGAGCAGAACGTGGGTTGCCTTAAGAATGTTGCCATGAACTTGTGGCCGTTGACTTGATGCACTCTTCGCCTCATCGCACCGCGACGCCTGTTGAAGCCTTGTCGTTCCATAAACTCGCGGGGCTTCGCCACCTGTTGCTCTGGAACAATGAAGACCGAAACATGCTTCGGAAATGTGCTGCGTGAATCGCAATGTTTAGAAAAGGTTGTTTCTGACACTGTACCAGTACAAATTTGTTTAGTCATCTGTCCTAACAATACATCGCATAGTATTACCACTCTGTACAATTTATTTGCTACATAAATGTTATAAATGTATTACCAAAAATAATATATTTAATTCAGATATTAATGCAATACTATACTCCACTAAGATGTTGATTATTTTGAGGATGCTGTCAGCAACGCAGCAAAACAGTGTACCAACAAAGCAATAATGTGTAAAGGTATAGGTTTGGCGATCATGGTGTCCAGGGTTGAGGTAAAACGGGAACTTTGATACCTTTCCTTTAGGACGTTCCAAAGGGAAAAAAATCAAATTTTATATTATTTTATATTTGTATGAAACACTGTTAGTTTTGTAGACAATACTTGGGAGTACATTATCACCTTACAAAAACAATTTAGCTCAGCTAGTTTTTCCACAATTGCATTTCAAAGTCAAAATTTGCATGTTTTTAGTTCATACATCCCCCAAAAATCAATCAACGTAATGAAACGAAATAATTCGCAGCGATAGTACATGTCACTAACTGCGACTATATGTATATAAAATCCCATTCAAACAATGTTTTGTATATTTTAAAAATTTCTGAAATTAAAAAAAAATTCGCTGCTTTTAGATTTTTTTTTTTAACACAAAATTATTTTGTATAGGGTTTTTAGGTACTCAAAATCCTAGCCCGTGGCCGTGACTTGTGCTTTGTCTGTGAATTATTTCGTTTCGTTATGTTGATTGGTATTTCGAGGGGGAAGGGGGGGGTTATGAACTAAAAACGTGCAAAATTTAACTTTGAAATTACATTGCGGGAAAACTGGCCGAGCTAATTTTTTTTTTGTAACAGGACATTGTACTCCCAAGTACCGCCAACAAAACTGATACTGTTTCATAAACATATTAAATAATTTAAAATTATGATATTTTACCCTCTTGAACAACCTTAAGGGCGTTGGACACGTAAGAATTCATTTTTTTTTAATAATATTTGTGCTAAACAATGTTCCACGTTTGTATACATCATATAACTTGTAATTTTCTCTGGATAAAAAAATCAGTTCTTATAGGTTTCGTATAATCACTCATTCAAGTCACAAAATGGTCGTTGCGGCGCAGAGAAAATTAAAAAATATATATAATCAACTTGTTAAGTCACAATTATAGGATCTGAAAGTTATCGTACCAATGCATTTTAAGACGCGTTTGATAAATGTTAGTTTTGAAAAATTTAGTAACAACTACAACTCAAAGTTATGCAATTATTTGCTCTTTTTCATCAATTTATAAAAAATACAAAAATTTATCCCTTTGTAATCGCAAAAGTGTCTTGAAGTAGCTCATAGCATTTAGTTTCGAAATGGATTATCTTGTTTCTACAAGTTTTGTGCCTTTGGTAAGTAATTAGTAGAGCCACGATTTTGTCGCGAAAAGATTTTTTCAATATTTTGTTTCGGTGTCTCGCGTGCACCTCGGCAGCTCTGCTTCACGGCTATTGGTAGCGGGTCTTTGCTCAGACCACGGTCGTAGAAGAACAGGTCTGGACACTCGCCTATCTAACAATGCATTTTGCTTGACCCCCTTGTTGTTTGGCTGTAGTTCGTCAAGTTACCGAGATTGTTGTACATTTTGGCGCTGTTTCCCGGGCGGTCGGACACAAACTCCGTCCACTTTTTTCCATTGTTAAATTTATAAAGTAAATAAAGATTGCTGGAGCCTTTTCTTAAATTTGTGAGCGAAGAAAGTGTTTCATAAATTGATAAAAAATGCGTTTTGATAAATTGTTTATCTCAGCGGAAAGGAAGTGGGCGGAGTTTAGTCCGACCGCCGTAACATCAGCGCCAATAAAACACAATATTCTCGGTAACTTGGTGAACTACAGCCAAACAACAAGGGGGTCAAATATCCAGGCGAGTGTCCAGACCTGTTCTTCTACGGCCGTGGCTCAGACACATCCCTCGTTTGACTGCACCAATAACAATGAGGCTATTGTGACGCAATACGTCTGTGATTTGTTAGTAGAACCTCAAGACAAGTGACAGTTAAAACGTCCAATCACTGACCATGGAACAGAGTAGCGGATGTCAACATAAGGCATTGAAACCAAATGTTGCAAAAATCTTTTCGCCATACAATCGTGGCTCTAGTAATTATGCAAAATATATGGGGTCTAAACTGTTTTTTTTTTGGAGGGGGGGGGGGTGACATGTTATCTAATGTGTAAGTTGAACAGTGTTTGGCACAAATATTAGGTTTCCCGAAGCCAGTATGCAAAAATAAAAAAAAACTTAGCATCTCTAGACTAAAGTTATTTCAACTTTCGAAGCTAACCGTTTCTTGACTACTTATTTCTGAGGAACAATATCTGACGCCGAAATTTCGTAACGTACATTTAATTGCGGCGCAACTAGTTACACTTAACAAATGCATCATTCAGGGTAAATTTTCGCTCATAACGTTGGTAGTTATTACCGCCCAAGGGATTTGTTTTGTAGTTTTTTCCAGATTGACTTTCAAAAACATTTCGATTTTAATTGGTATTTCTAGTGTTCATTTATCTACCATACACTAGGGGTGGATCTAGGGTTTGTTGGCCAAGGTGGGGGGGGGGGGGGAGCAGACTGCGCCGGGCGCCGGGATAGAGGAGGCGCTGGTGGTGCCGAAAATATTTACTTGGGAATGAAATGTAAACGAGTGTGAAAAAAGTACAAAATCTACCAATATTTAGACTTTTACTAGTTTTGTAATTTTGTATTTTTATTAACCTTGTACACCATACAATGTTATAAATACAGTATTTATAATTAGAATGTACGCTTAAAACACTGCTAATGGTAGAAGTACAAGTTCGATGTATTTCTACGAAAATTTTATACAGTTATTTACTCGAGCGCAAAACAACGTATGCAAGATACGATTATTAATGTTGGGTTGATTAGACTGATTGAAAAAGTGGGATGGGAAAAAAGGGGGGAGAGCAAATCACAATTCTTGCCGAAGGAAAGCCTAGATCCGTCCATATACACATTTTTCACGTGGATGACGTTCAACAAAATGTACACTGAATACTTCTTGCAGAGCACTGGAACTAATTGACCAAAATGTTAGTAGAAATTATTATAAATAAAAATGCTGAGAGTCGCTGTTTATTCTTCATGAATTTGGCTATATTTTAAACAGCATGGGAGGGAAAGGGTCGATTTTAACCACCAGCGGATGATTCTGTATATACATGAGTTAATCTACGGTTGCAGATAATTTAAAGTTATGGATGGACATTGCGATAGAGAATTTACTAAAGCGATTGTTACCTGTCCTTTTATTTTTCAACTGGGAAACTTACAGTTAGGTACGAGAGAAACAGATTTATAATAGCACTAACTGCCTGGCCGAGGCTTTGCCCGCGTGGAATAATGTAGACAGTAAATGTGTTCAAAATGTTGGTTAGTGGTTATATTCTCTTTTAGGTTACATGTCTTAACCGGTTTCAAACAAAGTTTTACCGCTGAAATCAGTCCCTTAAAACTTGCCTACGCGTAAAGATACCTCCCATGTTTATGAGATATAGAGGATATCGGGAAAATACATTTTACTCCTTTTCATCCCTTAGTGGGTGCCTACGTTACAAGGGGAAGCCACCCTTAAATATCCATACTTGTAGGCTCAGTGCGCTGATGGAAGTGTGAGTGTATAAGTAGAACACTTCAAACGCGCCGAGGATAAAACTATGGCATCAGCATCGGAATTAACAACTTAAAATATCATATATTAGTTAATAATCAGCCAAATGCTTGTAGTGCAGGTGCATCGTCGTATCAGTTCCTCACTCCCCCCTCACCACCCTGCGTCGTGGCATCACATTTGTACACTCTTCAAACGAAAGTGTTGTGAACACTAACTTTGAACATAGAGGTTGGAAAACAGTATTATATTTAAGTGATCGATAGTCATACTCCCTAGGTGTTCTGTATTCCCTCAGTTTACGAACAAACTAAGTTATCCCCGTCGTTATCAGTATCTTCAAGGATATCGAAGTATATGCTTTGAATATATTCAAAGGTATATGTCAGGGCACAGGAACGGTGTCTCACAGAATGGGCAGTCATCCAAAGCATAAATTACCGCGATATTTAAGCGGTTTAAGGGCGCGGTCTACCGCAATTTTCTTCACCATTTTTTTATTTTTATTTGTACCAGATATATTTTTCTTATTTTAGACACAAAATGTGACTAAATTTGGCTGTTATGAAAATTGTTTATCTCTCATAGTTTTCGCGTAATGGCTTGTTAAAGTCATATTTTGCATGTTTCCGTTTTAACGACTACACTAAAACCAACTGATATACCGAACTAAAAAAATCACAGTGGATAAAGACATTGCAGGCTAGAATGTCATGCTCATAAAAATAAAGAATAAAAATTATTTGTATTTTTAAAACATACATTGAATTTAAAAAATTTTTATTTTCAGTTTCAGATTTTTTAAAATACAAATAATATTTATTCTTTATTTTTATGAGCATGACATTGTAGCCTGCAATGTCTTTATCCACTGTGATTTTTTTTAGTTCGGTATATCAGTTGGTTTTAGTGTAGTCGTTAAAACGGAAACATGCAAAATATGATTTTAACAAGCCATTACGCGAAAACTATGAGAGATAAAAAAAT
>PNEQ01106062.1:77383-115774 GCA_003012365.1 Medauroidea extradentata
GGGGGGGGGGGGTGAACTGTAATAGTTTTACAGGTTTTTACGTAAGCGTAATTTTGAATTGAAATTCATTCCGATACCTCGACTGGTTTAAGGTAAATCGAAAATTAAATGAAACTTTTTTGACCATTAAGTTGAATTTAGGAAAACCCTAAAACTGATTTTTAGGTATTTACATAAGCATTATTCTGAACCAAAACTCCCCTCGACATCTCGCCTGGTTTAAGAGAAGTCTAGGATTGACTGAGACACATTTTACGGCTTTTCTTGTTGCCCTCCATAGCGTGGTCGGAAGCATGCCGGCCTATGGTGTGAGAGGTCTTGACTAAATATGTAGGATTCGTTGGTAATACACTTTTCACCCTTTGATTTTCAAATTTCCACAATACCCTTCTGAATGGGTGCCTACGGCGTAAGAGGAAGCTGTCTTCAAAATTTCATGCCTCTAAGTTCAGTAGTTTGGGCTGTGCGTTGATGAGTGAGTGAGTGAATGAGTAGGGCAGTTCATCTTAATGTACAAAATGAAGTGCCCCACTCACTCACTCACCATCCCCAAACAGCCCTAACCGCTGGACCTAGAAACACGTCATGCTTAGGGAGGCTTACTCTTAAGTGCGCGATTGAGGGAATTAGGTATTTTAAGGCTGTTAAAATTAGATACTGAGGATGTATTAGTAAGATTATAAATTTGCAATGCAGGTTGCGTGAAGAATAAACCTTCACTATAAAAAAAAATCATTTGTAAATTTACCACACATGAGTATTGGAGCGCTAAATAAAAGTATGTATGGTATAATTGTTTCCCAGACATCCATCGTAGCACTCCTAACCTTTTTTTTATAGAACAGTCAAATGTAAACGAAAGTTACCAGACTTGTATTGTAACAAGTGTAGAAGTTTGCAAATTTACAAGGCGGAAGTATGGTAACTGTCCCATACTGAATTTATGTTAATTACTTCCTAAACAATTTCAGGAAGTTTTTTTACAGTATTGTTCTAACAGAAAATACTTACACGAACATTTCGAACTGACACAAGACTGTCTCGTCTATCAGCTGTCACTGTGTCTTTGGTACAATGTCCGCACACATCAATGCATGCCATGAACACAGGCGATAGTGGGCAACAACAGTCACCTTCCCCAAGAGATGTGTCATGTATCAAAACAGACATTGTAGAGTTCTTCCACATGTCACAGTTAGTCTGCCGGAGTTCCTCAGATTGTTTATGTGCCTGAAGACGGGAACAAACACCTGTTATCGAAACATGTGACTGTTGTCGCTGAGGGAATGCTGTTACTACTGTTCGTCTGAGTTCTCTTTGTTGTGTTGCCTATGTTGACATCCACTAGTCTCTGGGTACTTGAGTTGTCCTCATATATTTTCATGGGCATTTTTCATACACCTCACCACCAGATTTTTGTAGTATTGTTCTTCTGTTGTCTTCTCATGACTTTTCGGATACAATTTGTGCTTTCTTTGGTCTTATTGTTTTAATTTTTGTGCCACGTTTTTTATTCGACTACAGTCCTTTCCCATCTGTATGTTTGTTTGTTGACAACAGCGAATACAGTGTTTTTTTTTTTTTTTTTTCTGTGGGGTTTTCTTCATCTTGGCTACATGCACACACATGGCACACGTCCATAAAATGGCTCAGTTTATAATCGATAGCAAATCGCAATAATCGTTCAAAGATCACTTTGATCTACTTTGCCTTGTCATGTGTGAATTAGGTCTCTGCTGTTGCACAGTGCCCTGTCATGCTCCCAACCATCTGACAGAAATGTACGTCCGACCGTATGTTAGTGGAGGGAGAAGTCATACTTTCGTATACCATAGAATCCGCATTCCAATACTGATGGTAAGCACATGTTTCATAGATTGTCAGTGTTATTCAGTAGTAACAAGACTATTTCAATAATCAGTAATTATTTCGTCGAATGTTAATTACTTGAGAGTCTCGGAACGATTGGCAGCGATAAACTTGTAAACAAAAGAAAACTCGTTTGTGAATACGAATTTAACTATAGCAAACACAGTTTTCTGACGCATACAAAATCTTACGTTCTTATAAGAACAATTTTGTTTTGTAGAATTTCCCGATAATATGTTTCTGAAGAAAATATTTAAATTTAATTTTAATGTTACTTTCCAGTGACTAGTTTGGGAACACCTTCACAGTAAATATTTTGATGTACAGTACATGCATTCTTGTGTGTCACTGTAATAATGTGAATGTTTATAACAATTTCTAGAGGGCATATGTTTGAATGTCGCTCCGGTGTATGTTTTCACAGACATTACACGTCCTCTTGAGCTTCAGTAGAATCAGTAGTCATGCAGCCTCGCACGAGGAGTCAGCCGTGCAACAATTCTCAGTGACCACGAATGGTTGTCAGCAATAACGGAACTATAGCTGATATCACTGGAATAACTGGCCAGTGAATTAAGCGTGTATTGGAATGCGGCGAGAATGTGGGAGGAAGGTTGATGGTTGGGAGACGGTGGGGTGAAGTGGTGGTGGTATTAATGGGGGTTGTGGGAGGGCCTGAGGTGGATGTGGTTATTAACAAAAGGAAAAGGGGTAGTGCAATGATGTAAAACTTGTACGTTTAAACAAAACCCTATCAGCTGATTGGTGGCAGTGGTATAGGTCTGATGCTGTCCGAGCGGACCCATGGTATGCGAGTCTCACTTTGACGTTACGTCACGACATTAGATTTTGGCGTGGCATTCATTGCTGGCATGTGCATTTGTTTAGGGATCTTAAGTGTCAATTATTTATTGTTAGCTCGCTGAAGGCTACGAGGCATTGGTGGATTGACTTGCACAACCACGTGATTGCATGGAGGAGTGTCCGCATGACGTGTGTTAGCAAGGAACGGAGCCTGCATGAAGAGGGTTGTATGTTAAGTCTGGTGTAGGCTGGGGAGTCAGTGAGTGCCATGAACAAGGCACGTCACTCTCTGAGCCGAGTGGTGTTGTGAGTCTTGGTGGTGAAGCAAGTTCATGGCTGTTTGTGCATGGCGTGACACCAGTCGCGAGAGTGATTAAAGCAATGTTCAAGTGTTTGTTTACAAGCAGAACACAGCACATGTTGTACTGCCAGTGTATACAGGCTGTCCATAAATTATATTAACAACTTTAAACTTTAATAACTTTAAAACTATACAAGATAACAACAAACTGTTTCCAACATGTGGCAAAATACCTAAATACCTAATAAACATATTCTGATTACAATTCCTACCACTACGACAGTCACAGGAAGACAGTATAAACCTGCAGAAGTAACCCAAGAAAAAATTACTTGAGTATGGGATATCTTAATTATATCTTAAGCTGTACACGCTAGTTGGCACGTATTATATGGTAAACTCTGGTTTTAAAATTGCTTTTAAAAACATAATTCCCTTTCATTATATTTTCTACAATACCATAAAGAGTGTAGTAATAAATTAATACTTTCTTATGCGTAAATCCTACACGTGCAAATATTCAATAGCTCTAAGCTGCCACTGAATAACATGATTCCCTTTTAATATAGTTTAAACGACAGTATAAAGAGTGTACAAAAATACCATAGTGCCATCACATGTCAGTTTTTATGTACTGCTTAGTGAAAACAGTAAATTATACAAGATTTAAGCAAAGCATAGAAATTTAATGAAATAAAGTAGGTTATGAACATATTACTTACACTTTTATATTTTCTGTGTTAGTACTGGTGCACATCTGTCAGAAAATGTGAAGAACCCGAGCAAACACAAATTTAAAAAATTTATATATATTAAAATTGAAACATTTACACATTTTATAAAAAAATAATATATTGAATTTGCCAACCTTAGAAACATATAACACAACATTGGTTAGGCCTAGCAAATTTTTCAAGATAAATTTGAACTTCCAAGCAATCAAACTGAAATAAATTATTTTATTTACTGTCATGAAACAATTACTTTTCTCGAAATATGGGTTTGAAAATGGCTATAAGAAACAATATTTATTGTAAAATGCATGCACAGTTTATGCAGGAAATTCTTTATGAGAGTAATATTCAACTTGCCACTCTGAAATTTTAAGAATCGCTTCTTTACAGTACATGTAATAATAAACAAAAACAATTTAAAATCAGGGTTATTTACTGGGACAATTTTTTAACATTTGTTCAACTCCATACTGAATCTTATTTTTACAGCTTACGTACATTATACGTCGCAGTTTAATAACAACTATAATACGTTTCCGGATTTTATTGAAACGTATTGAGAAAATTTTAATTATATCTCATAAGTAAGAGAGAGGGTGTGTGGGAGAGGGAGAGAGAGAGAGAGAGAGAGAGAGAGAGAGGAAGAAGGGGTCTAAAATCTGGTCCGTTTTGCCTCAGCTCGTGAAGAACATCTTAACAATGTTGTTCTGCTGTCCAGTCATAGTACTTCTGAACTAATTCCTCTGACAATAGAAAACAACATGGAAGAAAATATTTTAAAGATATCGTACTGACTGAAACCGAAGAACTAAAATAACAAGGTTTATTATTGCACTTTTACCACCAACAATCATACAACCTTGTCAATTGCCAACTTACACAATGCAGTCGCGTTAACGAAAGAATGCAACTGAAAACTTAGCAATATAATAGCTGCCGAACTTCGGTTGGCAACTGACGTTAGACAAAATTTTATTTAACAGTCACAACGACGTAGTTAAAAATTACGGTAATGCAGTTAGTAACGTCACGTAGGAAAATGAATTGTTGAAGTAATCATATTTATATTAAAATGCGGATAGCAATCAGGTTTGACTGCAGTAGTATACACAAAGGTGTTAGAAGTAATGCCAACAGAAATAATGATTGTGGTGTTTTATTGTTTTAACTCTGTTGTACGAACTACCCTCACCATTAGCAAAACAATATTGATACGTGCAGTACCACATCTGTCAGTTTTGTTGGTATGACTCTGAGAATAAAAATCACTCGGTTGGAGAAAAATTTTAACTCGGGTCGTTTAGGGTGTAATCCAAAAGAAGTTCGTTCGCGTATAAAAAGCAAACGTAGCTAGCTCGAGGAATAACTAGATATAATATGTGGTAACACTGCTCGAAACTAGGCTACATAGTTTGACGCAAGCAAACGTCAGAAGCAGGATAGCGCTGCAAATTGTAAAAACTAGACGTAGCAAAACTTACAGTGGAGTGAAATTGTACGCACAGAGCTCAAAATATCGAAGTAAGATTCATGAAATATTTTTTTTTTTTTGTAATAGAGAGAGGAATAGTGAAATACTGGAGACAGCAAGTTACATTTAATTTTATTGTTATTATGAATAGAAACGTATATCACTTTAACTGTACAGTTTGTCTTCGGACATAAAATGGCTCTGTCGTATTTATTAACAAAATACGTAGGCTTATTTCAAATTCATGTCGTCTTAAAAATGAATTGATTTAACGCGTTCGATAACCATCCTGCTGATCTCAGGTGATTGGGAAGATCTAGTTAACTCTAGCCTTTAAACATCTATATACAATACTGGTAATTATACATAATTGCTACCTCTGCTTTAAAAAAAACAATGGTTCTTAAAACTTTTTTTGTTTACATGATTGATTTTTTTTATCTGACACCACAATAATGCAGTTGTAGTTGTCAATTTATTATGCTTCCATATAACTGCATTTTAGAAATTATTATGTGAGTTAACTAATATTTAGCTGTCACTTTTCCAGCAAGGAAGAAATTAAAGTTAGTTTCACGCACTGAAAGTGTGTGTGCGCGCGCGCGTGTGTAATATATATATATATATATATATATATATATATATATATATATATATATATATATATATACTCACACACATACACATACATATCCCCCATCGAAATTAAGGTCAAGTAACATGTTACAAATTTATTACGTACCTTGCGTTTTCCATTTTAAATCGACCCTTATGTGCAGCTTTCCTTGTGGTTCCAAATCCACCTGTGAACAAAAGAAAAATTTTTTTAGTAAACTGGAAGAATATACAAAAATTTTACATTATGATAGGCTTCCTTGAAGGGTAACCTGAAAATCCTCCAAGCAAATAACTAACTAATTATGCAGTTGGACGTTACATCTTAAAACATTATTGACACTGTAAGGGATAAAGAAAATATTACGTTTCCACGTAAAATTTCTGAACAAACATCACTGCAAGAAGCCATAAATACTATAAATGTGATTACCATAGTTTTAAAATTATCTTAGATATTCCTGTGGATGTTTAGAAAAAAAAAACATTTTTCAGCCAAAAGGGACTGAGTCATAAATACTATTTTGTGTAAAAACGCAATCAAATTGATGAGAATATAAAAACATGTGATCAGTACTCACCAATGAGTAAAATTTTAACTTGGACAATTGTACCTGTACAACACACACACGCACGCACACACATACACACACACACCTATCAATTTTGTCAATGGACAGTAACACGACGATATTAGAGACGGAATAAAGACAAACTGTGTGGAAGTACAACACAGGATGATTTCGCGTAATAAATCAAACTGAAAGAAGACGGCCGCGTTAGCCGAATGGTCAGATCGTTCGCCTCCCACCAAGGGGAACAAGGTTTAATTACCGGCGGGGTCGGTCCCCGGAATTTCAGATGAGAGTCGGCGGGTTTTTTCGAGGACCTCCAGTTTCTCCCGCCCCTTCATTCCGGCGCTGTTCCACATTCACCTCATGTTACCGCTCACCAGCGCTAAAGACCTCGATGTTGAGCGACAGCCAATATCTCTCACTCACTCAGTCAAACTTTGACGGTTACTGGGGAAGAAGTAATTAAGGAAAGTTCAACTGGGATTGATAGTACGGAAATATCTCGGTTAAAATTTATTAGCGAAAAACATAGTGAAGCAAATTTGGAACACTCTGTACATATCGTGTTCACCTGAGTCTCTAGAAGCTCGTAACTACGGGACACTAGTACTTAATGAAGAAGACATGCTATCGAGACTTATTGCTGGCTGTGGCGTCATCAGAAGGTCACCAGCGATGTTACAGTTAATGCGACAGAACATTTTCAAACGTTGTATTGCCTGCACCGATGCTAGTTGACACCACATCGAATATCTCTGCAAAACACATTCATCTCGTGGGATGTAATAATGACGATGTCATAAAACACGGTATCGTAAATCGTGGTGAATAGCGGCCCAGGGGTGAAAAGAAACTAAATGAGAAACTACACCCTAGCTTACACCGTCTGCTTAGTTAAAATTATTTTACTATAAAACTTATGTTTGTAAACAGCTTTAATTTGTGTGTCTAACAACACAGCTTTGAAACAGAGATAAACTGAAAATATCGTTCTGAAATTGTGTTTATATTAAACTCCCCTCTGTTTCTATTCACTCCGTTTCACGGTACGAATAGTTCCAAATTCGCTTTCCTGCGCTCTGATGGACTTTCTATACACCACTGTGTCGTTTTTTTCTCATTTTGTTCTTCAAACATCCCGTGAAGTTAGTTTAGTGATGAAAAAGTTTTTATAGACGTTAGAAGTAGTTGTATCTAAAGAAAATGGTAGTTTACTAACTTTAAAATTTTCTATTTTTCGTTTAGTTAGGTTAGGCTAGGTTAATTTAGGTTACTTTAGGTTAGCTTAAGTTACTTTTAGTTAAGTTATTTTACCACGAAATATTTCATTTTTCGTTAGGGTAGGTTACCCAAACTAATTTTAACTAACCTAAAAGAAAATGGAAAACTTAAGAGTAAAATAACATAACCTAACCAAAACTAGCCGAACTAACACAACCAAACGAAAAGCCGAAACTTTTTAAGTTAGTTGGACAAACATGTACACATTAGCATTATTTTTTAAACTGTAGTTCTTACACAAATTTCTGAAGGTTTCTATGGTTTGCTGTTTGTTGAAGCCATGTATTTTACGTTCATAAACGGACGTGAACTGCTTAAGAATGTGACAAAACGGCGAGACATCCTTGCTTCATGGCTGTGGTTCGGTTATGGCACTTACTCAACTGATTTTTATTTCAAATTGAAGAAATAGTTTCTTACAATTCTATAAAAGTGTGCGAGATTTTCAATTACTTGACATGAGAGAGTTGGCGTACATAGGGTGTAACGCGGTGTGTTGTATTAATATCATTATATGACATCTAATATACAAAAATTAATGTTTGTTTGGCTTCTATGCGTTTCTTAATACTGTACCTCCGGTTACGATGCATTTTTGTAAGCTGTACGTACGCCCGCGAAAGTTTAGGCAAAAAAAAATAGTTGGAAGGGAGGAGGCCACGGTCGTAGAAGAACAGGTCTGGACACACACCTGGAAACTTGACCCCCTTGTTGTTTGGCTTCAGTTCACCAAGTTACCGAGAGTGTTGTACGTCTTTAGTGCTGCAACCAGGGCGGTCGGGCTTAAACTCCGCCCACTTCCATCTCACTTTTTTTTTTTCAGTGTTTGCATTATAAAGATAAACAATTTATCAAAACGTATTTTTTATAAATTCATGAAATATTTACTTTGCTCACAATTCTAAAGCTTGGCTCCAGCAATCTGTATTTACTTAATAATATAAACACTGGAAAAAAGTGGGCGGAGTTTGAAACTGACCACCCTGATTGCAGCGCCAAAGATATACAACACTCTCGGTAACTTGATGAACTGCAGCCGAACAACAAGGAGGCCAAGCAAAATACATTGGTAGATAGGCAAATGTCCAGACCTGTTCTTCAATAGTGTTTGCCATCTTTCTGAGCAAAATGGTTCTAGAGTAACGTATTTTCGAAGACCAATATCTGACGTCGAAATCTCGTACATTTAATTGCTGCGCAAGATATCACGCCTTACAAATGCACCATTCTAGGTAAATGTTTGCTTACGAGGTTGGCAAATATCATTATCTAGGATTGTTATGTAATTATTCCATAGTAATTTTCAAAAATGTGTAGCTTTTAAATATTCTTTTAACGTTTATATAATAACCACGCGCTCTTGAAAGAAAGTTCGCGCAATAGTCAGAGCGACATCATAAAGATTTTCCAGTAGGACGCTAAAAAGACGTCATGCAGTGACGTCACAAAAATGGACATTGGTCTGTACATAAGACGTTATAGAAACGTTACTGCGCTGTGAGAGTTATAATATCTATGTGACGTCACACAATTCCACTTTGACGTCACAGTTTTCTTAAAATAAGTACATTGTGCCGTGTGGTGTTGTTAAACCTAAAAAATCACGTTACCTTAGTAATGGAAAAATATTCAAAGGGCTTTGAATTACTAACAACGTTAATAATTTGTAAACAAATAAAACAAATACAAGTTAGTTATCTCCTGATAAAATACACTAGGCTTGTGCAACAAAATATGTCGTGTGCCCTACAACCACTATGGCTCTAATATATATATATATATATATATATATATATATATATATATATATATATATATTTTTTTTTTTTTTGCAACTCACAGCTTGGGAAACGAAGTTGAGTTTGCAAAAACTAACGTACTGTGTTTTCATTATCGCTGTGGCTTACATGAAATATTCTAAAGTAATTTCTTTGAGTTACTATCGGTGTGTAAATAGATATGTAATTAAAATTGCTAGTGAGCAACCAAATCGTAATACTCCAATAACTGACGAGTACTAGAGTTTATAATAGCATACACTAGACTTGAAGTACTGTTCATATGCACTGACATACATCTATTTATTTGGTTACTTATACTTGGTATCCAAGTAAATTATACCGAGACTGTGAATTCGAAATGCTTAATTATGCTACACTTCAAGCTTTTATTGTAAGCAATGCTTGTTATGACGCAACGAATTGTGTTTCACATTGAAGCGTGATTTTGAGTTATATTTTGTAGTGTTACTCATATTTTTACTACGAATTCTACCTCGCATGTCATTCAACGAGTTTTGGTTTGCATTTTGCAAGGCGCCTACGGACTAACGAAAGGCAAACCGCATTACATTTGTGCTAAGCAGTTAGTCGACTTTCTATATTATCAGGGGTTACTGAACAATTCAATCGTTACAAACCAAAATCTCTCACGAATTATTTTCAAATCAAAACGTGAGTATTTCTGAAATTAAGTTATCACAGAGACCTGAATATTAACTCATTATAAACTACAAAAATTAAAGTTTCCCATTTTTATGGATTCTGTGGCTTCAAGCCCTTATTTATCTAAAACCAGTTTTTAATTTTTTACTCGAAGGCAAAGCGTACTACCGTATATTGCTGTATAAACAGACATCCACAAGTAAAGTATCTACTCAGCAAAAAAGCCTCATTAAATTATGTTCAGTAGTTCAGATTTGATCGACCATTGAGTATTCCAGTCGTTTACTTGGCGTCTTGCCATTCCATACCTCTTACGCTGGGTTTACAAACTACGCAACAACGTAACAACGCAAAAAAATAGAACATACATAATCGATATGAACACGTTTATAAAGTACGCAAGAAACACTAGTACGCACGATCGAAGCGCAGACGTTGGCCAACTTTCAGCTTCTTGCGTTTCACCGCATTTTTCATCGACAGTTTATTTGGCGAGAACATTTGAAACTAGTTGCAACTTGCTTCCGTCATTTTGTTACATACTTGCTTGTGTTTGTTTTTGATTGCGTCTTCAAATACACGGCGCTTGTATTTATTTGGTTAGTATTTCAAAGTACCGCAATAACCGAATATGTAAAAAACGGAGATGAGTGACAAAACATAATCCTAATGGAAAACTACAGACAGAAACTTTCCTTTAACTCTTCAAAATTTTGAGTGGTAGTGTGCGACCTTTATAAACGACAGAAATATTTGTTGGGATTTTACGAAATGCATTTCTACCGTTCTTGCGTTGTTGCGTGGTTTATAAACCCAGCCTTAGCTTAGTTTCTTCAAGTTCGTTTAAATCTTACAACATACTGTCTTTGATTGCTTCTCCAACCATGGCCCTTTTTAGATTTGCTACTTCTTTTAAAGCTCACTTCAAAATAACATTTTATAATTTAGGGTCGCTTTGTATTATACTGTATACATGCCAAGGTTGAAGCTTGTATCACACCCCCCCCCCCCTGGCCACGTGTTCACGCGCTTGAGCGCCGTTGGTTGTGTAACAAGCCGCGCGCCGTGCCGTCTGCACGTGTTTCACGAGCTATCAGTTGTCTACTTCCGCCGTGGAATCGTCATTAGTCTGTTTACAAGTGTTTCTAACTGATTAGTTACTTTTTTAAGCAAGCGCGAAAATTAAAATTTGTTACTGAAATTGCACGAGTCGGGTGGGAATTTCAAAATTGGTTTCTGCTTTTGGAATTTCAGATATATATTATTGCTACCGGATTCGCGAAAATGCTCTGGACCTGAAACATTCTGCCAATTCAACCGCCAAAATATACCCCTGCTCACATTCTCCCACGGGAACGGTACAGGCAGACCTAAGCCTTCTCAAGAACAACGATCAAATAGTATTTCATGCACACAGAGTGATGCTACACCGCAGAGGATTTAAACAGCAACATAAAGTTTTAATTAGCACGTCTAAACTATAACGTAGCACTGTAGCAGCAGAACTATTTCCTGCTGCAGTGACACCATTAACTAACTTTTCACCCAATGACTGAAAGTTCGCCAGTGACAATTGTTATTTCTGGTGCAACCTTGTAATGGATAAAGTATAGAAATAGTTTTCCTGCGACTTCATTAATGAACAAAAAATGTAATATTAGCCATGACGAAGTAGCTGCAGATGTGAATAGTATAGTCCATCTCATGTAAGATTTCCATTTTTTGATAAATGTGTTCACATTTCTTTTTACGACTGTTGCCATGGTTTTTTGCACAAACACGCTCATCTGGCTCTCAAATCAGTTTATCAAAATTAACTTTTTTCTGTAGAAATTTAAACACATTATAGCCTTCGGAACTGTAAAACAAAAATAGAATTTTTATTAAACATACTATAGACGAACCATGCACTCACAGAGTGGTAAGACAGTACTACAACATTGTGACAGTTTATAGGCATCCGTGCACGCATGTGTTTACATATTGCCTGCCAGCATTATCGATAAAATAACGTGGTCAGACGTCGGTGAGTAATTCAGAAAATTAAACTCGTTGACTCGGATACAAATAAACATACACAATAAGTTCAATAAAATAGTCTAAAGACTGGAATAAAGAGTACTGTGAACAGTTGTCTGGTGACATATATCAAGTCCTGAAATACGGAGACATACTCTCGTCTATTTTATACTCTTAAAATTATTTCTTACTTTACGTGTAGAAACTGGAGTAGACAGTTGGTCACGAACAATTTGTAACCCTACTCATGCTTGATTTGTAAGGTTGTTTAACCAGCATCTTGACTCGCGATCAGAACACTTCAGTGAGCTAAAGAAAATTTCTCTGTTCTGCACACTCGAAAATAAACTGTGAGTAATTTTTGGACAAAGAAACAGTAGCATTACAAACAATTTGTCTCTTAGAGAGAGTGTGTGTGTGTGAGAGAGAGAGAGAGGTAAAGAGAGAGAAAGTGAGTGAGAGACTTTAGTTAGCGCTTAACATGATACGAGTTTGGAGCGGCGCTGGAATGAAAGAGCGGGGGAAACGGGAGATGTGCGAGAAAACCCGCCGACCAGCGGTATCGTCCGGCATGATTCCCACATGCGAAAATCCGGGGACCGACCCCGCCGGGAATCGAGCCCGGATCACCTTGGTGGGAGGCGGGAGGTCTCACCCCTCGGCCACCCCCCCCCACACACATACATACATATATATATGTAGAGAGAGAGAGAGAGAGAGAGGTGATTTTCTCACATGTATACGCACACACACAATTTTATTTATAAAATTACGAGAATTAATTTGAACGCTGGGGAAATTCCAAAGCGTTGCATTTTGAAACATAATTATGTGTTTCCATCCCGTTCTTTATTTATTTATTTTAGGAAATGTAAAATTGTTTTCTGCACACATTTTTTAACCGTTTACTGTTATTTATGGCTATGTTACTATCAAAAAACATCTTCTTCCGGTGTACATTCAGTGGGAAGGAGGTTATATTCTTCAAATGAAGACTTGACTTAATGTCGTGTTTCTGTATATTTCCTAAGAATATTTTTATGTACCGTCAAGCGGGGTTACTTTGTGCCAGCTGCGGATGACTTTGTACTACTCAAAAAGTTTATTTTGTGATTGCTTAACAAACATATTTAAATTATAAACGAATTCTTTAAATATTAACTTTATAGTACTTAAGTAGAGTTACGTATTTATTACTCATATAACTAAAAAATATAAAACATTGCGTGTGTTATAGTCACCCCTGCTAAGACAAAGTAACTCCACTTGACTGTAAGTAAATTTATTTTATCATATGTAATTTTATTTATGCATTTGGTTTTCAAAGCCTCTGTAAGACAAACTTAGTAAAATGCGCAAAATGAAGTGAAAACCGTATACAACACTTTCTGTGTAAACATAAAAAAATTTTTAACGAAAAATAACGCCGACTTCAAAATAATCTACTCTGCAAAAAAAAAAAAAAGGCACTAAAAAGTAAAAATTCAATGACGTTATTTTTAGACTTCTTAGAATACAATCAATTTATTAAGACAGGAATACAGAATTATTGTTATTTTTGGAGTCGGTGCCAGCCAAGGTTAACAAACGTGTAACGAAGTAGCGTAGGTATACATCTAATCTAACGAAATTTAACGTTGACTGCAACTAAGCATTTCTTAAGGACGTTGGACCCGTAAAAACTCAAAATTTTATATTTGTGCCAAACACTGTTAAACTTTTACATATCAGATAACGTGTCATTTTCCCAAATAAAAGTACATTAGGTCCCATACTTTTAGCATAATCACCTATCAAAGTCACAAAATGGCAGTTGAGGTGTAGCCAAAACAATAAAAAATAATTAACTTGCAGAAACAAGATAATCCATATTGATAATTAATGATGTGAGTTACTTCAAGACACGCTTGTAAACATAAAACGATACATTTTTGTATTTTTTAAAAAATTGACGAAAATTAGTAATTTTTTTTTACTTTTGGCTATTACTGAAATTTTCAAAACTAACTTTTGTCAAACATGTCATAAAATGCATTGATGCACTGACTTTCAGTTCCTGTAACTTTGAATTCATTAGTTAATATACTTTTTTTGATTTTGGCTACACCTCAATGGCCATTTTGTGACTTTGATGAGTGATTATGCAAAAACTATGGGGTCTAATTTATTTTATTTGGGGAAATGACATGTTATCTGATGTGCTAAAGTTGAACAGTGTTTGGCACAAACATAAAAAAAAAAAATAAATTTTAAGGATTCAACGCCCTTAATCGACACAAAGACAGCAGCCACTCGGCGTTGAACAACACGGGGCATAGCGGCGGGCGTATACTGAAGAGGAAGAAAGGGGGCTGATTTAATTAAGTATTGCTTCATTATAGAATTAACGCAAGTTGAAAATAATTTTGTCAATTTTAGGAATTATATGAAATTTCTTAAAAGCTTAGCTGGTACCGACTCCAAAAATAACAATAATTGTATATTACTGTCCTAATAATATAATTGTATCGTAAACAGTCTAAAAATAACGTAATAATTTTTTACTTTTCAGTGAATCTTTTTCAGACTAGATTTTTTGAAGTCGACGTTAATTTTTTATTTCTTGATTTTTTACAGAGTACCGGTGCCTACCTTCCACATTCGTGCTGATAGTCGTTAAGGAATTCCGTTGTGCCTTCGCAGTCCAAGTCAGTCCAGAAAGTCCTTCACCAAGGTTAGGTACCTACCTAGTCTTGGATTGTTATAAACTTTCCAATATCGTAATCACTGTTTGGTTTCGTATTAGATTTTTCCCGGCGGGGTCGGTCCCCGAATTTTCGCATGTAGGAATCGTGCCGGGCGATGCCGCCGGTCGGTGAGTTTTCTCGGGGATCTCCCGTTTCCCCCGCCCTTTCATTCCGGTGCCGCTCCATACTCACCTCATGTCACTCCTCAACAGCGCTGGCCAAAATTTCTCAATCACTCCTATTCGATTTTGAGGATTTCCCTAGTGTATCATCGAAATAGATGGTCCAATGCCGATAAAATTAAAATGAGACCTACTTGTAAATATTCACTTTTCCTACAAAAAAAAAAAGAATTTTCCAAATCGGTTTATAAATGACGTAGTTTTGAGGTAACAAACAAAAAAAATTCAACCGAATTGATAACCTCCTTTTTTTTTTTTTTTTTTTTTTTTTGTCTGTTAAGATATATACGGAAGAGAGAGTCCTTGAAATTTTAGATTGTAAGGTCAGGAATATGTCGCCGAATTGGATTATATTGTTTTTCAGTTTTTTTTTTTAATTCTGAGGAGAAAGGTGTAAAATTTGCGATTATAGCGTGAATTACATTTACCTTGCGCTAATACAAGCGTATATTTAGGTCGCAATCGGTCGAGCAAATTAAGAATATAAAATATACTGTTTTAGTGACTGCGGCCTAAATGCACGTTAGAAGTTCAAATGCTATGCTTTCACGGTAACGCAAGATAAATGGAATTCACGCTATAATCGCAAATGTATGTAAAAAAATATGTAATCGTAAATGCAATAATTTTAGCAGGGGTATTATTGAAGTTAGGCGGGTGTGGTTTATTTCGCATCCTTTCCTTACTGATTATATCGGGTGTTATTTATAACTTTATTTGAATTGGTATTGGTTTAGTTGGTGGTTTAATTATTAGTTTAGTTTGTTTGCGTCAGAGTGATTTAAAATCATCAATTGCTTATTCTTAAGTTTCTACTCAGAATTAAAAAAAAAAAAACAATATAGCGATTGATGCCCCACCCTAAAGAGTATTTACAAAATACTAGGAACGAGGTTATATTTTAACTACTTTTCTCTAAGCATTGGTTATAAACAGAAAGCTTCAACCGAAGAAAAGGGCCCAGGTTTTCTAACTGACGTAATATTTTGAAACCACCTTTTCGTCATCGTTTGAATTGCATTTTCTTTTCGTACATTCACACAGGGTACACGTGAAATAGTTACAAAAAACGTATTTTCCAACACACAACAACGCATTTTAAGCTCGTGGTAGGTTGCGCCCTTAAGAGGATAGTATGGATTATTCGGAAACGAAAATGCAACTTTGTTTAATTCGTACGGTTGTCCGAAATACAACTATGGGAAAAAGACAGGAATTGGAACATTACATGGTACTAAATGAACAGAGCGTTTTGTTTTGAATTGTACTGTATTCTCTTTACAAACACATTTTCTGAAATGCCACCGCTTATGGCAAACGCTGTATATCAGATATAGTGACATATTTAGTCAATCCCTGTAACAAGAACAGTGCTAAAAATGATACCTGCGAATGGAAGCCTCTTAAGAGGACGTGGTACATATTTCAACGCTAAAACCATTAATCTATAATTGTAGGTTTCTTGAAGCCAATTTGCGAAAGTTAAACAATAGCAATCCTAGACAATAGTTTTAGCCAACGTTTTAAACAAAATTGTTTCCAGTGTTACAAACTTCTGAGGCACATTTACTCATAAAGTTGGCAAATATAATTATCTGGGATTGTCATTGAGTATTTTATCCATATTCGCTTCGAAAAAAGCATAGAAATCAATTTATGTTTTCAGCGTTCATTTATCTACCACGCACTCTTAACGTAGTTTGTCAATTTCGTTCTAAAACATGTATTTACATAAACACTGTAAAATCTTACAGACGCTCTGTCTTGTTATGCGCACACTATTATTTAGAATCTTCTTCTTCTTCTTCTTTCATGGATCTTCTACTTGTATCGGCGTCCATTTTGCTCAAAGTTTACCTACATGTAAATATCGTAGAGTGAATGTATATGTACAGTGCTGATCGGGCTGCGCAGTAGCGAACTTCTGACGCAAACATGTACCTATTTGTTATGCCTAGACTCATGTGACGTCTGACGTGTATTGTTTGATGCGAAACTTTCTAAATTCATAGAATCTCTCTCGACCATATATCGTGCGACTGCAGCGTAAATGGCTTCATGTAAGTGTAAATCTATCAAAGCTTTATCTGCCATAGTTACAAACAAAAAGAAATTTTGCAAGAAAAGCAGCAGCAGTTGGCCACAGTACCTACATTGCCACAGTATTCTACGCTCCACACTATACCACAGAATATATAATACTGATATAATCATAGATATAGATAGACCCAGTATGCCGAAAAAATATTGTGGCGAAAACAACTTCGCTCCCTGAACAGCTGATTGTGGCCTGTTTTCGCACGGATGTCATTTGAATTTGCTGCAGCGTGTTGTAAAAATGGTTCAGAAATGTGTTGCCTGCGACTGTAATGAAAAAACTGTCAAACTGACACCAATATCATTCCACAGGCACGCTTTTTATTCTGTTTTAATTCATATATGTACGTGTATTATTTATATACTGACTATACATGTGAAGTTGATGTGTTATGAATAATAAGCAATGCATTTTCATGAAATTTTTTTCATAAATTGTGTTATGAAAGCAAGTTTTTTTATTTTAGCTTTCCGACAGACGAAAAATTGAGGAAAAAATGGACTGTAGCTCAATTGCGTACATATTTTACACCATACAAACATTCTAGAATTTGCTCAAAACATTTCACTGCAGATCGTTTTGACAGGGAAGCTTTTGGTAGTGGTCGAAAACTCAATGTAAATGTCGTGCCATCTGTGTTTGATTTTCCGGCTCACTTACAGCCGAAATATGGCAAAAGAGAAGCACCCACAGAGAGAGTTGTACCATCAGTAGTACAGCCTCCTTCCTTCGAAACTGATGACAATGTACTGCGATCTGGTTCCAAGTAAGTATGCTGTTTGAAATGTTCGTCAACTAACCTCAGTGTTTATTTTATGGACTAACTTGGACAGCAGTTGTTCTGTGGAAGCAGGTATATGTAGGAACAGAGACTTTGTTGGCACATAAATTCTTTCATCATGACATTCTTGAAAATTAATGTGCTTGTGGACAATTTAGAGTTTATACAAGAACAGTCTCTGTGCTCAAATTTCTTAGCTTTCTTACATTTATGTTATTGCTTACACTTTGCTTTTTTTTTAAATTCTGAAAGAAAAAAAGTAAAATTTACGACTATACTGCAAATTATATTATCCTTGCACTACAGTACAAATATGGCTATTGAGCTAGTAACATTATAACTATCAGTTGGGCAGATATCTTAAAATATTCTTAATTTACCTGACAGATTGCGACCAAATTAAACATTACTAACTCAATCACCATATATGTACTGTAGTGAAAAGCAAATATAATTTGCGGTATGATCGCATATTTCTGCTCAGAATTTCAAAAAAAGCGAAAAATAGTTTAAAAAAATTCAATGTGCCAACTGAAACCGAGCCTTAAATTAATTAGGTTCCTGTTACCTCTATCGTTCCCACGGTGTAACTTAGCCAGTATTTTGTTTGAGGATAAATTAATTTAACTACCAAAAGTAATAACCACAGACGTATTTTGAACACAAATTATTAAACAATGTCGCATAGTGTAGTAGTACCATAGGACTATATATTGTCCAATTTTGCATTACAACTAAATAAATTGGTATATAATGTGTAAAAATAACTTGCATTTTGTGCATAGTACAAGAAAAAAGATTTACGTACGTAAATTCATTTACATTTAACTCGTCCACACCTGAAATAAATCATAACCCCTATCTTCCACGACAAAAGCGGGCCACAATCAGCTGTTTTATTTTGGCCTCCATCGGTAGTGCAGAAAGTATAGCTAAATATCGTCCTTGTACAATATTTGGTATAGCCTACGCTGGGTCTATCCGTATACGTGTCGTTGGATATAATATAGTACTCTTATTTATTCTGTGACTATACACTAAATCAGTTAATATGGTGTCTATGGCAAGCTAGCAATTGGTCTCTGCTGTAGGCGCAGAGCTTTTTGTTTTGCCTACGATCACGAGACATATATTCCACACGCGCCTATTATACTCTATCTTATATTCAATCTACGGTAGATATGTTCTTGGTCGGTATCACATTGGTAAAGCCGGTAGTCTGTATTCTTCTTAAATGTTCACACTACTTCTTGTTGTTTATCTTCAGCTTGCTAAGCAGCGGTTATACTTCAAGTTGTTTCCGTAGATAAGTGTGTTTCTCATGCAGCGTGTTTCTGAATACAAATGCCGAGAGGATATTCCAACGATTATTTACCTAACGGATGATTCCATACCCAAAAATGGGATAGAAAACATTATTCGAACAATGTTTTATATTAACTCACAAGGGAAATATCCACCCTTAAATTCGACATTTTAAAATGTTTCGACTGAAAGTAATAAAACCCAATGGAGATAGAAGAAAAATTCTGTGAAAGATGCTGTTAATTTACGTACGCTTTAAGCATTTACACAATATTGGAATACTAACATTCCCAACATTGAGCTAAAAATGAGTGGTATTATTTTATCCTACCAATGTGTGTTTTGTGTGTGTGTAACCATAGGGTATTTTCTATATATTATTTTCAAAGTAGTAATACTCATATATTAAATACACAGTACACGTAATCTTCATGGAACACTTTAATACGAACTGTTTTTAGGGGAAAAAAATACTTGGAAGAGTGCACTTGGTTGCCTGCCAGGTAAGCAACCCGCGTTGCAAGGCTGGTCGTACGACCACGGTTAATTGCCGTGTATGAAAACGGTTTATGCGATAGGATAGTTGTAGGTATCTTCGTACAGCTATTCGACTAGTTTTAATTGCAAGGGGAAAACCGTACATTATAACTGCACGTCAGCGTGCCTTGCAACTCATCCGTGTGTGTATTTTACAGTAAAGGTAGGTTCACAATTTATAACATAACAGTAAGCATATAACATAGGTCGTTCGCACAAGAACTAACCTCTATGTATTCTTAGCTACCGATTCCCAATTTCACAAAAGTTGTCGTGTGCATATAAAGATGCTGACATAGGAAATGGTAATATTTCATTTCTTGTGCGTACGCATAGGGCAGCAACCAACCACCGCAAAAGATTAGGATTTTGTGAGTGTCCGCCATGTTGGTTTAACCTCCAAAAATACACCTGAACAAAACAAATCTAGAATAAGAAATTGTAATGTTAAAACTATGATTCTATATTGTAAATAATGTTTTAGGCTGTGCAGTTTATAGGAACTTTGTTATTATACTTCCTATAATCTCCAAATACGATTCCACTTCAAATATATTTCAATAGCCTTTGGTTGACTTTATACAGAAAGGAATATTTTAGATTCGTCGAAAAAATTCTGTTGGCTAAACATAACAGTAAGAATCCAATTGTGAACTAATCTTGCACAAGACGTCTAGTCGTGCAAAGTTTGTACTGTTATGTTATATGTTCTGTGCTTATGTTTTTAATTGTGAACGAACCTTAACTGTTCATAGTGGCAACCACCAACTTCGATACACAACTGACAACGACGCACAATCGATGTTCTGGCGCGGTCAGTCATGTAAGTGTGTTGTGAATGGTAGTACGGGCATCTCCGGGCGCGAAGTTCAACTACAGTGCGCAGTAAAGAAATTCGTACTTTTAAAAGAAAAAACTTGTAAACTAATGTCAGAACATTTATCAACCTAGGCACTACAACAAGAATGTCGTAGGTCATTAAATTCGTCTTATTATCCGAATACCTGTAGGGACTAGTGGGATACATATTTTATGAGCAGGGTGTTTGGTATATAAGACAAATAACCTTCGACGGCTTGCCACATTTTACAAAATATTTGGTACTTTTACAAAAAGATTTTTTGGGAAATAGTTGCCAAATATTTTTTGTCACACTTCAAATAATTGTTGTCAAATTTAAAATAATTTATTTCTCAATGAACATTTATTATTTGTAAATATACAAAAATGTTTAAACATATCCGGACATATTTACAAGCACTTCCTGTGAAGTTTATAACATTTTTGTGTACTAGTTTCCAAATATTTTTTTAAAGTACAATTTTTTTTTACTGGTTGTTGATTAGGGAATCGCATATAAGGTCCTGAGATGACCCAACAGAAGGAAATCAGATGGCGTCAGGTCTAGGGAGCGTGGTGGCCACCTCACAGGCCAGCCTCTGCCTATCCATCGCTTACCAAATGTAGCGGTAAGATGGTGTCGATCATCCAGATTGAAGTCCGTCGGCGACAATCTCATTGCACCATACTTCTTGCCGGCTCGTTCGACGAGTCGCCTTTATCGACAGTTTTTAGAGGACTTACTGCAAGTTTTGTTGGACGACGTAGATTCACAACCACGCAAGATTATGTGGTACCAGCACGATAATTTTGTACAGAGGTAAATACACGTGTTATTAAACCACATTGAGCGTCATTTGTGAGAGTAGCAAGGAACTGAACAATAAGTTTATTTGCGAAACACAGTATTTCATTGATTACCTCTGTACAAAATTATAACACCCACAACTCATTTTGGTAGAAAATTGACTTATGTTGTTTCTCAAATGATTGATTAATTTGTCTTTTGAGTTATGCACTCAAGTTTAATTTCCATATGTTACAAGGGGCATTGCAGTTAAATTTAAAAATGTTTACCATTGTGTTTCTTCTTGAAGTGTCTTAGAAAAGTATTTCGAGAGACCTTTGAAAAAAAAACTAATTAATTTTTTGGTCTAGATCTGTTTATTTATCATAACAAATACAATAATCTAAGTTCTTCAAATACGTCCTGACCTCCAGTTAATATATTGCTGTTACTGCTGATGTTCTGTTCCAGAGTTGTCTTGAGTTGAATGTTGAAGGCCGAGTGAAATTATCTTATAGTTACCGTAAACTGGGGTTATTGTGCACCCTCTGGATAACTTTGCACCAACCGATTAGTTTCATTTCATACGACAGTTTTAGGATAATCTTTATTCTAAAGGTGGTGAGTCTTCATCAATTTAAGAGACTGCAAACCTTTACTTACAACAAAAACCCGTGGTGTAAAGTTACCCCCAAATTGTGCAAATTAACCACACTTTACTGTACTTCGTCTCCTACGGTATCAAGTCCTTGTCGCAATGCCACATATTTATTATCTCTGCTTTAATTTACGTTGGCCTTACGTAGTTGAGTGGCAGTGACGTCAGAAAAACACCGCTACCACCGCCATGTTGTTGGAAATTTTGACGACTTTCATTTTCGCTCAGTATTTGCTGATTTTACATGTTCTATTACATCAGCCAATCGTAACTGCGCTTCTTGAAAACATACGTGTCATATTTTTACTCTTTCTTGCGTGTTAGCAATAATGAAACGTGAGGTAAAATTTTTGCGAAAGTCAGTAATTTGCTAGAGGATATAAACAATGTTTGTACATGGTTGTTTCGTATATCTATGTGATTTTGCTTGTTAAAATTTCAGGAGTTGCTAGCATTTTAATTGTTGATAGGTTTTCTTAAAATATAACTGCTGGGTACACAACGTTTAAATATTTCAATCAGAATTAGACTAAAAAGTTGCAAATTTATGACACTTGGATTTGCAACTAAATGTTCAGATTCTGAAGTCGATGATGACACGAAAGCTAACTTTGTTTCCTTGTTTTGTAAATAACAGTGTAGTTATTATATTTCATTAAGTAGCATGCAATGCACTTTTTTATTCGTTGCACTGTTAGTAAAATCAGGCTTAACATATGATGCAACATTATTTTTGAAACTATTAGAAATTCTGATTTATTAACTACATACAAATGTTACTTTTAAGAATCTCAAGACATTTTGTAAATGGTTCCAGTGTTGAAGGCTGTAACAATTTTGAGAAAGTTGGCTTACATGTAAGAGTGTATGCATTATAGACAGCGGACACAATGTGAGCGTTTTCCGCAGTAGTTGGCAAACCTGGTGTTTCCAAAAGTGATTCATGAAGAGGGCGAGGACGTGTGAAGACACTCTCAAGTTTCTTGAGTCACTCCGGAAGTAAGGATGATCGCCTAGCACATTCATCACAGCACTCCGCCTCAACAAACGTGTAAACCCACAACGTCATATTTAGAATGTTTAAAAAATAAAAAAATAAAGGAAAAAATGTGCAAATTAAAAACAAATTTTAAAGTACAAAAGTTATTCACTGTTGGTTTTTCTAATATTACGTTACGTAGCCCATTACATGTTATTTCACTGTGAATTATTTTTTTTAAGTAACTCAACTCTTGCTTTAACTATTTACATGGCAAAGGGCTAACTAAAAATTTTGACTTTGACGCACCGTTATGAAAAAGCTATGCGAGCTAAAATTGTTTCGTAAGAGGAAACTATACACAAAAGTACCGTCATATACAAAACTAACCTTATTTCATAAAAAAACTCTGATAGAAAACGCACTTGAAGAGATTTGAAAAGGAGTGATGTATAAATTAACGTAAGAGTATTAATTTAAAAGTACGATTTTTTTAAAATAAACATAGAAAATTGGTTTGGTTGATTTTTGTTCTGGTATTCTGCCGGTATGACGAATTTCTGATGAAAAATTAGCATACGACGCACACCGGCATTGTATACATTTACAAACACCAAATATTATCCTAAATGAATGTTTTATTCTAGCTAAAAGTTTGCCAACCGAGTTGTCTGAAATATATTTCTAATATAGATTTCTGACGAGTAAAATGTAGATGTTAGTGAAAAGTGATTTTGAACGGTACTAGTTTAGCACGTGTACTTGTTGTACCTTACTAGTACCACTGATTATCCACTGAAATCTGTGAACGTGTAGTAGGATCGACTATTGACATCTGGAGATAACCAAGAAGTTAGAATCATGTTAAGATAGTAAGATAAGGTAAGTGGTCGTCGACAGCGAGGTCATTATAGACAGCGACACAACTCAGTACAATGACAGGAGCTGGTAGAGGAGTCGGCCATGGCCTTTCTTAAGAAACCATCCCATCATAATCTTAATCAGAAGGGATACTGCCACCTCGTTCGGTAACGCGTTATCAGTACATATTTCTTATCATTGAGCGACCTTACTGGGAAGTGTTAGACAATTTTATTTATTTTACAGTTTTCTAGCCGTTATTATTAAAGTTGTATTATCTATATTTTATCTTCGACGAGACAAAGAATATATTCTTAATAAACTGCGTGATATAAATAATAATGGAATCATTCGTTAATCAGTGCGTGAACCAGCGACCCGCACCTGTGGTTCCTCTTGTACTGAACAGGACTACTGGTGCAACGACATATATCTCAGTAGGGTAAAACTAACCTGTCTCACTGGGGGAAAAAAATTTCTGCATGGCTGCAAATCAGTGAAGTTGTTTTATCATGAACTATTCGAGTTGATCTTTGATATACTTTACAAGTGATGTGTCTTACCTTCAAGGGACAACACTATGCATAACATTATAAGATAACATTAATTATGTAACTTTGAGAAAAAAATTGTAGTAAAGTTACATTAGTAACACAATGAACAAATAAAATAACTACATTACCGAAAATGTGACTGACATGTAGAATTTATTTTTGAGAACAATTTTTATAAAAATTCTCCTTTTTTGTTGCGTTGTGTTGCATGTGCATACTGTAGTCGTATGCAGCAAATATTTCTACTGCAACGTTAGTAATAGTATTATGCAATTCAATATAATATTTGGTAGAATAATTGTTTTTTTCTCATTGCTGTACAAACAACAATATAAGTATTCAACATTTTTGGTAAGGGAGGAGGGGCAAAAAGAACTTGTGGTTTAGTAGCAAATACATTCTTTTTCATACGTTTACGTGGTGTTTAAAGATAACTATAAATAAATGCGTTATCGATTAAATTAAGTATTATTTATTCATTTATATGTTTGCAGCAATGAAACTTTGTTGTGTACGAGGGCTTGATAACTCGTTTTATAAATTTGCAGCGGAAAACATAAGTTTCAAACACATGGATTTTTAGCCTTGATTTTAAAAATGATGCTACTGAAGATCAAAATACCCAGCTAACAATCGATACTTATGAAATAAAATTTCTGCTGCTGTTACAGCAATCCTTAATTATGTGTCTTCCGATCTGATTCCGTTTCCAAGTTTCTCTAACAACACAGCAAATGAATTTTCGCTCATTCTAAAGTACTTGATTTTTTTTTTTTTTACAATTTTTACAAATCCATAAAACTTGTTAATATATGCCGTTAAACATCCTTACAATTACATCAGTGGCGAAACCAGCTCCGGGTTCCAGAGACGACCTTGCTTTAAAAGATTGATATCCTCACACCTTGAGACAAAATCGGGGAGCCGGAGTCCTCTCCGGAAAAATTGGGATGTTATGTTGCAAAATAGTGCTATTTAAAAAGTTCTCAAACAAAGAAAAATTTAAATACACCGCTATAAGGCGTGGTAATATTTTTAATGCCAAATTATGCTATAAATGTGGAAACTTTTGTACTGATATACAAAAAAATTATATACATTTCTAAGCTTTTACTTCCGTGTGTCTTTATAACCATGTCGGCTTTTGACACACACACATTAATTTTACTGAATAACAAACTAAATTGTACGCAACATTTTGAAATCTATAAACTAGAAAGTTTAATTTGATACAAAGTTTTGCTGGTGACATTGTTCGCGTGTATGTTTATTCTTAAAAAATCTAAATGGTGCCAAATGATGATAAGGGTTAGAAATGACAGTTTCAGAAGCAAACTTTATTACATAATTTATTGGGTACACCGGCCTGTCCGCTCCCACACTTATATATATTATATATGTATAATATATATAATATATGTATAATATATATAATATATGTATATTATATATAATATACATATTATATATATACACACATATATAGTTTTTGTCAAAAACATTCGCGGGCGCACACACTAAAATTTAATCGCAATCAGACGAATAGAATAGGAGAAATACGTTACAGACTGATCGACAAACATTCATTATATATATATATATATATATATATATATATATATATATATATATATATATATATATATACACACACATATAGTATAAGCAATTAGTTTATCTATCTTTAGTTTATTATAAATAAAAACGTTGCAACACAAATTCGTGTAACCATGGTTGTGTTGTATTTTATAAGGTTTTAGGTTAATAGTGAGGCATTCAGTAAATTACTAGGCATTTGTGGTAAATTTTTTTGCAACAGTCTCGGAAGGAGCCTCTGCCCATGTGTCCGTCCCATATCTACATCCGGATGAAGCAAGGTTTCTTTCCTTTTCAGTATCCGCACAAAATACGCGATAACAATGTTCTTTTTCTTCTGTGCTAGGTTGATGTTGCTGCACAGACAGCGGTGCGACTACTGAAACCTGCGGTATATCTACGCAGGCGTGAACTGCACGGCTTGCGTTGGTTAAGTAAGCGCGTTTATCCATCACGTCACTTCATCGCAACTGTGAACCGGACCCATATGTACACTTCCTCGTAACACTGGTCCGAGAGTGGCCTCACGCCAATGCACTCAGTCAAGCTGCGGAAAGTTTCGTTCCCAAAACCTACTTAAGGGGCATTGAAAGGTACGACGTCGAGCGAGTGACTGGAACATTGAATCGTCGACAGAATCTGAACTAGATACTCATCATACCACGATGAGAATTTTTTGCCGAGTAGATATTTAATCAGCGATAGTACGTCTTACTTTCGAGTAAAAAATTAAAAACTGTTTTTAGAAAAATAAGGGCTTGAAACCACAAAACATACAAAAATTGAAATCTTTCACTTTTATAATATGATAATATATAGGCCTCTATAGTAACTGAATTTCAAAAATACTCGTGTTTTCTATTGAAAATATCTTTAACATCCGTAAACCTCTCACGCAGAGATTTTCGGATAGACTATTTTCGAATCAAAACGCGAGTTTTTTTAGTCTATTTACATGATTGTACTACGTAATTTAGATAGGGGAGATACTCTATTGGGCGACCTTTTAGACATCTTAGACCTCACCGTTAGCATGATGTCGGAGGTTGATGATGAGTATGTTCGGCTATCGACGGACGGCGGCACGTCGTGGGTCTCGACCTAGGACCATCCTGGCGAGCTGGTGGCGGCTGGAAGGCTTGTAGGAGACAGACCTCGATTTCCTTCAATATTTGCATTATATTGCCACACTTCAGTGCCGGTGGGGAGAATCGCTGAGGCCCTTGTCTTGTGTAACCACTGACCTGGTTGCACCGACGTCGTCGCTAGCCCGTCCTCCAGGCGAGGCTCTTGGTAATCATAACAGCGTGCACGCAGCATATCATCGAATGATGCACTGAATAAAATAATATCATTAGTTTTGATGGTTTTACCTACTATTTAGTCGGTTACGCAAATTAGTACAAGGATATATTTGAAAATTAATGTGTTTGTAGATCTAACAGCCGTTCGATTATATGGAAAAGTAAAATTCAATACATAAGTGAAAAAACAGTATAGCTAAATAAAATTAACAATACAAGGGAAAACCAGTTGAAACATAATATAGTCTACACTTAGGCAACTCTTAATAACATTGCCCCCATGACCACACTATTGAAGGTGAGAGTGGACGTAATATCTAAAACAGTAGCGCCAAAGTGATTGAAGAGAAGAGTAGATGGAATGGTGGGAAAACCGAAGCACTTTGGCCATGGAAGATTCGTTACGTTATTCAAATACAATAATGCATTCTACAGGAAATCGAACGCGGGTTGGCAGGAGTGGTCCAGATCACGGTCTTAGAATTACAGGTCTGGACACTAGCCTATCTAAAAATGCAATTAACTTTATGATTGAAAGCACCACTAACAATGAAGTGTTGTTTTAACAATGCAATATATTCGAACTAACAGTGCTCCTAGCGTCTACGACACGAACTTGCTACTTGTAGTTTCATTTACACAAAGTTAAAACAGCACCAGAGTGCCAGTCGTTTGAGAGTAAATTTTCAAATCCATGTCTCCAGACCTCTTCCTCTATAGCCGTGGTCCAGATACTAGAGAAACATACTGCTCTGTGGCGTAGCCAGGATTTTAGTTTTGGGGGGAAGGGGGCAACAATCTACCCCCCCCCCCCACTGAAGCGGGATGTCCGGGGGTCCTCCCCCGGAAAAATTTGGATATAAAGATGCAAAATGAGACTATTTTAGCAGTTTTCCTAATAGAAATACATAAAAAAAACGTAACACAGTCATGACACGTTTTCCATTGATTTTTTAAAAGTTACTTCGTATCATGTGATCAGTAGTTTTATTATTAAAAACGTGTTTTTATAACGATTAACGGTACATTTTAACTGTTATGTATTATGTGTTGGTATCTCATATCGGTACAATCTCTTTATAAAAGTCTTTTGATTTAACTTATTTGAGAAATGCAAAATTTTTTAGCCTGAATAGAAGAAAAGGCTACGTTATTTGCCATCAGTTAAAGAAAGTTCTCGCCTAGCACATGAACTGTGTATATAACGTGTCACACGTGTTTTGCTTTACACAAAATTGCCGAAATTATTCCCAGTATCTTTACACATTAGAATAAAACACAGTCCAAATAAGTACCCATATTAAAAAAAATATAACACTCATTTAAAACGTATTTGTAACACCTTTATAAAGGATTTAACTGCTTTTTGAAACTGATGTATCGAGAAAAATAGCAACCGACCTTGTAAAACATAAACAGAACAACATTTGTTTGACTTTATGCATTACATTTCACCATTTAAGGTCACACAAATATGTTTTTCGGACATCTTACCGGCAGGTTGTCGACAAGCCAGTCCCTATACACCAGAAGGAACAAACTTATCACTGACGAGAGTGGTTGAATACAAGACTGCAGTGGAATCACTGCATGCCTCTTTAGTGTTCTGTTCATGAAGACAATATCATTACCGACGAATTCACCTGTCACACACGTATTACCTACCTATTAATGGCTTCCAGTGGATAAATAAGCGTGTTTAGAGAACTTTGCTTAAACGCACAGACAAATAATTTAAATTCATAACACAATGATTTTGCTGTCGAATTCTTGCATCTCGCATAAACATGAACATATCTAGATGAACCGAACCATTCTTAAAAAAAAAAAAAAGAGTATTAATATGGATTCGTGTCTTTTGCATTGCGTGAGCGAGAATCATTTACTTCTGTATGACGTTTATGTGACACATGCCACAACGGCTTTCTGAGGCTGTGATATTGTTCCATCATCTGCCTGACCTACTTCTATGTGAGTCGACAGCATACTTGAGTGTTAATTTTTGCATACTAGTAAATTTATTTTTCAAAATATTACAATGTTTTTTTCAGACATTACATTATAATCCTAAATTTAAAATTTTTATGTAGCTTCCAATGTTAACTTGTTTTATGACATCATGTTGAAGCACTTGTCTTAGGTCTCCCTTCTTGTAACTGCGACTGTATTTGTGTTTCCTATATTGTTCAGGAATATTATCTCTCAGAATAAATTGTCTGTTTGTAACTAACAAGAATTCCTGTAAATAATTGTTACGTGACGGTAAACAGCATTTATTTTGTGTGCCTCAAAATTATTGTAAGATTATTATTTCATAAAAAAGCTACAGTTATATTACTTCATTCATGAATTTATATTCGCATAATATAAACGACACGAAGTTAAAGAACAATCACAAATAAGTAATGTGTTCTTGCAAACCACAAGGTAGCTTAAGTTTGTCCATTATTATCATTCCTTCTTAACAAACACGTGGAAATAAAATATTTGGAGCTCTTAACATAGCCAATAGCAACTATACACATACTTGCACGTGTTTCCCTTACCTATTGTTAAGATAAACATACGGTTTAAGATGCGATGAGAAAATAATCGATTTTAATCACCACTTCATCGTTCTGCTTAGCTAATAATGTGATTAGATAAATGCCAAGACCTCGGAACGGTATAATTATATTTAATCTGTCTTAAGGATACGTATTAGATATTCTATGAAAACGTATTTTCGTTTCGTTAATAGTTGAAACACAAAAGGTCCTGAAAGCAAGTTTTGGTATCAGCGTAAGCAGTACTCTGAAGCAAAAGCATCTCAATACTATACGACAGTATGTCAACAGGTCTACTGAGAGGCACATTTTATACCTTCCCCCCTTTTCTGTTTTAAATTTCGTAAAATTCTGAAAATACTTTTAGGTGTCATTCTAGTAAAGCATATCTTACGTTTTTGCACTTCTTAACAGTTGGATTTCTAAAAATTCTTAATTATTTTTTTTAGGAATTACCTTATTGATGTAAAAATCACTGCTATTGCGTGTAATGTTCGAGCTATATCAAGTTTCATTAAATCACTTTTCACTCATTTTTTTTGACATCTTAATAGGAGTCTTCGCCGGTGTCGAATTTCCACCTTTGACGCGTAGGAACAGCGTAGCGATAAGAGCCAGTGTCCCACGCTTGACGAGAAGTATATCTTCTATATTCGCCGCGCGCCAAACTGGCGTACAAGGTTTTCGTTGTAGTCTTTTTCCTACGGGACTTTTAACGGTGACCACAACATTTTATTTTTGAATATTATGAAGTAAAGACTAACACATGCCTCTCGCTTTGCACTTGACAAATTCAGGTAATATGTTCGGAGTTACGCAATCAAAAAAAAAAAAAAAATTAGCCATTTTGAGAGGCCCGAAAAATATGTTTCTAACAAGCGTGCTGAATTGTTGAAAACACAGAAGCATAGTTTCAAGTGTGTGTTCTTTTCGTAGATTAACATAATATGAGTAAGTTAACCAGTTTTGCGTGATAAGTACGCGTGAGACGCTGCAACGCCGTCCATGCGCCAGTCGAGGACTCCTCTTAAGGGGTATGGAAAGTTAAGGCGTCTAGCGAACGACAGGAATATTCAATCGCCGATAAATTCTAAACTACTCTTATTTTAGTAGATATTTCATTAGCGAACGTCTATTTATATACCACTGGACGGTAGTATGCTTTACTTTCGAGTAAAAAATAAAAAATTGGTGTTAAGAAAAGAAGGGGATAGAGAGACAAAATCTATAAAAAAAATGAAAACGGTAATTTTTATAATTTTTAATATGACAATATCCAGGACTCTACAATAACCAACTTTAAAAATTGCCTACTTGCGTTTTGATTTCAAAATAATTTTAACTTCTCTAAATCTATCGCGCAGAGATTTTCGGATCGAAAAATTATTTTAAAATAAAAATTTCGAGTAATTTTTAAAGTCGATTAGAGTCCTTGATATTGTCATATTAAAAATTATAAAACTTACAGTTTTCAATTTTTTATGGATTTTCTGGTTTTTATCCCTTCTTTTCCTAAACACTAATTTTTATATTTTACTCGAAAACAAAGCATACTACCGTCCGATGCTACATGAATATGCATTCATAAATAAAATGTATACCTGGTAAAAAAAATTCATTGAAATAAGACGAGTAGTTTAGATTTTATCAACGATTGAATATTCCGGTTATTCGCTCGACACCTTAACTTTCCATATCCCTTGAAAGTAGAACTAAAAAAAAAAAAAAAAAAAAAAAAAAAAAAAAAAAAAAAAAAAAAAAAAAAAAAAAAAAAAAAAAAAAAAAAAAAAAAAAAAAAACAGTAAATAAATAAATAATTTCTTAGCATCTACATCTTTAGGGGAAGATACCCTTAAAATGTTATGTTTATAGGTCCAATCGGCTTGGACTGGGCATTGTTGAGTGGATGAGGACATTCTCTTAGATTATATGTTAGGTGACCTAGTTGATGGTTTGATGGTGTCAGTTGAATGCAAAAATTTAATTTTTGAAATTGCTGAAAAAACTTGCGTGTACTTCTAGAAGTTGAAACTGTTCTACTGCTACCTAATTTAGCAGTCTTACTCACACAATTCTAGTAACCGAGATTAGTGAGTTCTTTGAGTGACATTTCACAACTCCGGCCCAATCACCAAACAACTTACGTAAGAAACTTTCCAAGACAGCATTGGTTCTACCTCTGCATACTCATCAAGCTGAACCACTCAAATAAAATCACACGAAATACTTTGCTGGACCGATTTCGGCAATTTTTTTAAATATTTAGACTAAAGAGTAATTTCACAAAATTTCACTGTATCACATTTGAGGTTCATTAAGAAGTGGTTATTTTGAGCTGGAAAAGTAACTTTATTTCATTCAAAATGTTAGGTTTTGTAGTTTCTCTAAAACTTTTAGCCGGATTGTGTACTTCAACGAGGGTGGGGGCACGGTCGTAGAAGTACAGGTCTGGATACTCGCCTATCTACCAATGTATTTTGCTTGACCCCCTTGTTGTTTGGCTGCAGTTCACCATGTTACAGAGAATATTGTGCTTAATTGGTGCTGCAGTCAGGGCGGTCGGGTTCGAACTCCGCCTATTTTTTTTCCAGTGCTTACATTATTAAGTAAATAAAGATTGCTGGAGCCATGCTTTAGGATTGTGAGCGAAGGAAGTATTTCTTAAATTGATAAAAATATGTTTTGATAAATTGTTAATCTTTGTGGGAGGGAAGAGGGCGGAGTTTGAGCCTGACCGCCCTGACTGCAGCGCCAATAAAGCACAACACTCTCGGTAACTTGGTGAACTGCAGCCAGACAACAAGGGGGTCAAGTTTCCAGGCGAGTGTCCAGACCTGTTCTTCTACGGCCGTGGGTGGGGTTAATAATTTTTTTCAACCAAAAAAAAACTTTGGTATAGGACATCGCATGTTACTGGCTGCAATATGGCGCTGTTCAATTTGGTGACACATAGAGGTAGACTGTCGGCATCGGTCTTGCACCCCTTTGAATTTTATTTTATTAATCTAATAGTTGTCCAATTATAACCTCATTTCTCAATACATCTACAGTAAGATTATTTCTACTAAAGGTTGGAAAGATCAAAGTTAAAAGTTTGTCACAGGGACAATTTCTGTCACTCGAGGGCTGGTATCGGGAAGTGGTGAAAACTGACCAATCACAGAGCTTTCGTGAATTTTAAGTTACATGAAGTTGATATCTTGAAAGGCAAAATTGGTTTGATTTCACTTCTAAATTAAATTTAATGACTTCTCTTTTTGTTAAGCCTAGCTAAATTTAATTTTACTACGGTTTCGTATATTATTAGAACTGTTAGCGATAGCAACTCAACTAGCGGCAGAAATTTTCCCTGTGCCAAAGTCTCCCATAAGAAAACACATTTTCTTTCCAATCTGTAATAGAATTAACCTTACCTAAGAACAGCTGATTTAACTACGTCATATTGTTACGTGGATAAACAAATTCATTCTGAGCACCATTGCACTTGTCTTAATTGGTGAGCCTCCAATAATTGTTGAGATTCACCTTACATCGCGACACTCCAGTTCTTAGTCTATTTACTGCCTTCAGTGTGATGTATGGTAGTAGGTAGCCTTCAGCAGGCACCTCTTCGGAAATTTTTAACTGTTCTTCAGGTAACTAGTCTTGCCACAACTTTATTAGGTAGATGATGGTATTGACGTAGTGGTTCGTATGACGTTCCTTCTTTACTTAAACTTTGGGATTTGAAGTTCATAATCAAACAATGGATGTCTAAGATCATTTCTGGTGCTACTCTTCTTAGAATATCTGGTCGTGCAACCCATGATTTGATACATTTTACTATCATGTACTGAGCGAGGTGGTGCAACGGTAAGACGTTGGACTCGCATTCCGGAGGCCGTGGGTTCGATCCCCGGCTCCGACCATCCTGACTTCAGTTTTCCATGGTTTCCCGAAATCGCTCCAGGCGAATGTTGGGATGATTCCTTAAAAATGGCCATGGCCGACTCATCTCACAACTCCTGTCATTGTACCAAGTTGTGTGTCGCCGTCTATAATGATCTCGCTGTCGACTAGACCACTTACCTTACTGTCAGGTATTGCTTTCAAGCAACCTGTCACTATGCGTCCTGTCTCATTCAAAGATACATCAATGTGTTTAGCATGTGCATTTTGCCAAAATGTTGCTGAATATTCCGCTGCAGAGAAACACAGTGACAAGGGTGAACATTTGGTTGTACACCCCAGGTGGTACCTGTAAGTTTAAGGGGTAATGTTATTTATATAAATTTGAACTTTTGTGAATGCACAGTACATTTTATTTGAACTTCACATTGGGGCTGGGAGAATGGATTCTTCATTCAGTACTATCGGACATTATGTCAACGTCTTCGGATTCACAAAAGCCAAAACTGTGATGGCTGGATATTCGAAAAATGTTTTCGTGTCCTCCCAAATGCAAATGCGGTGAATTCCAATGCGGTACCTCGCTCGATTAACTTAGCTATTAACTGAAATGAAGAACAACGGCTAAATCAAAATAAAACCGACTGCACAGTTAGTAAGTTCAAACAAGTCTGTTTAATATAACACCGGCCAAATCTAAATTATTTTACAACAAGAATACATTCCTTTGCCTGTTGCAATAAGTAAACACATTATAGTAGTCACAAGTAATGAACCACAATCACCGAAGGCCATTCATTTCATATGATAAAATATTTCTTGAAGTCAATTTCTTGAATACCATGACAATTCAAGACATAAGATTCAATAAACATTGAAGGGACCACTTGAAAAGTTATCACATAATTTGTAAGTAAATAACGGACGAAATAAATAACGTAACTCATTAAAAATTACCTACTAACCCTGCACGACACAAAAATATTCTGTTTAGGCAAAACAAAATGTTTTGTACATACTATTTAAAATAAATAATGCTCGTAATTATTTTTAATATTATATATTTCGCATACAGAATACAATATATACGTTATTTGAATTATTAATGCTAGGAAAACCTATTTTCTATTCTTAAATTTTTTTATTCAAGGCAATTTAATATATGTTTAAAACAAAAATATTTGACGAAAGTGCCCGCGGTGGCCGAGGGGTTAGACCTCTCGCCTCCCACCAAAGCGATCCGGGTTCGATTCCCGGCGGGGTCGATCCGCATGTGGGAATCGTGCCGGAGGATGCCGCTGGTCGGCGGGTTTTCTTGGGGAATTTTCGTTTCCCCCGCCCTTTCATTCCGGACTGCTCCATGCTCACCTCAAGTCACCTTTCACCAGCGCTAAAGACCTCGATGTTGAGCGCTGACCAAAACCTCTTCACTCACTCACTCTTTGACAAAATTCCTGACATTCAATAAATTGAAAGACAAAATGGCCGCGGTTATGACGTCAGCATGGTGTCACAACACATTCAAGAAATAGCATTCAATAAATTTGAAGGAAAATCGAAGCAAAATTGATAGTATGAAAGGGCCTTTACATATGACATTCAATAAATTGAGTTCAATAAGTTTGTGAGAAAATTGAAGCAAAAGTTGACTGTGTGAAAAGGCCTTTAGAGTAAGCTTGTATAGCGATTAACGTAATATAGAACCATATGTACGTTTTTTTTTTGCCTAATTTAGTTTTTTGCTTCGTTGGGATTCTCCGTATAACGTTTGACTCCGCGAACTGATATCTGGCTTATATCAGTACATCGCGCAACTAGTTTGACTACTCTTACTTTCGCAAGCGGTATAGACTGACATTAGGACAGTGTTATGCAAAAAAGAGTCAACCCTCATATCTACAAACAAATAACATTGGAGTATGGTGAATGCCCGCAAGGTGATTTTGTGTTATGGTTTACTTAATATGTGGCATGTTTCCATTAATATGAGGTTACCATATTTAGTAAGTAGGTCAGATTCCTGTAGACGTGAATATTATTTTTTGGATATAAATTGAAATGTGGGTTGAATTTTTTTTATTTTTGCATAACACTGTCCATTTGCTGGCAGCTTCTGGATAGAAAATGTTATCCACACTCTTTGTAATTCCCCTCACACACACACGGAAATATATTTAGTATATATGTGTGTGTACTTTGTTTTGAGTAAGTTCAGTACATTTTGACAGCTGTTTGGGAACTTACTGTTTAGGCTCGGCATCGCTCACTTTATTAGATTATTTAATTTTTCGTTTTCATGAAATTCTAAGTAGGAAAATGTGAAAGGTGCTATTATAGCTTGAGTTAAATTAACTTTGCGAAACAGTACAAACGTCGCAGTTGAACTTTTAACGTTGCATTTAAGCAGTAATCAGGCTAGCAAATAAAGTATATTAATAAAAAATTGCTGGACTGAATGCGGCCTGGTTATACATTAAAAGATCAACTGCGATGCTTGTACTGTAGTGCAAGGTAAATAGAATTCACGTTATAGACGTAAATTTCACATTTTATCTTCTCACACTTAAAAAAAAAAAAAGCTAAAAGCAAAATAATTAAAAAATGCCAGTGATACCAGGTCTTAACATTATGCAAGTCAGCAACTATGGTATCACTGCACGTACAGTAGAACACATCTCGCAGGTTATTTTAAAACAAAAAATTTTGACATCTACTAAAAATTCTAACATGCACAATACACATAGAGAATAGATCTGAAAAGTGTCAACACTTACTATACCTACAGTTTGTAGCAAAAAAACACCAGGTACCACCAGGGGCGAATCTAGGGGATGAGAAAAAATTGTTTGGAGTGGGGGCGAATTGCCCCGGGCGCCCAGTCAGAGGGGGCGCTGAAATGTAATTTGTCTACGTACGATAAAAATTAATTAATATAAATTATTAAAACTTTCTTTACATACAACCATTACCTATCTGCCGTGTTTACATGCACCACTTAATATAAACCTATTTTGGACATGCTTCTCTATTGAATATGTGGCTGTATCACAATAAATATAATATAATGGATAGTCATAACAGGTTTTATGCATTTGTACTAAAATGTTACACAGCTATTTAGGCGAGAGTAAAACAACGTATGCAAGATACGTTTATTACTGTTGGGTTGATTGGACTGATGAAAAAGTGTGGAGGGAAAGGAAGGGGGGGGGGGAGGAGCAAATCACAATTCTTGCCTAGGGCAAAGGAAAGCCGACAGGCATTGTACATTCTTATTATTTTCTTAACTGCAATTATATCTGTAAAACAGTAACGAAAAACAAAGCATTGTGATGTATAAAATTCTATCAATATGTGCTCTATTCGGCAGTTGGATTAAAGTTTCATAAACTTACCCGGAAGAAAAGTTATGACACAAAATAAAAAAAAATTCAGAATGGCGACTGTCTCTCTCGTCGTCCATGTAAACACAAAATATATGTTTTTTTTTGTGTTTTTACTAATTATTGATTTTTTTTTTAATTTTAATTTTCAGCAATCATTTTTAAATACAGAACTATAATTTTTTTTTTGCATTTATGTAGGAATCGTTGTAGCCTACCACATGGTTACTCTCCGTATTTTTTTTTTTTCAGTTTGGTATATAAGTTGGTTTTAGTGACGATCACCAAACCGTAAAATGAAAATTTAGACGTTTACGAGTCATTGCGCAAAAACCACGAGAGGTGAAAAAATGTCATAAGAGTAAAATTTAGTCTCAATTTATGTCTAAAATAAGATAAAACATATCTGGCACAACTACAAAAATAAAAGTTGACGTTAGCTGTTGCAAACACATTGCTAGAGAAAGCTTGGCCGGCCGAGAAATGAAGACAACTCTGGACAGTGAGTAATATGGAGGGACGAGCGGTTATACATTGTCGCTCCGCCATGTTGCAAGAAAACTCTCCCCACGTCAACGGCTCGGTTGTATTGAACAGGGAACACAAACTGTCAACATACGCACACGTCGCTCTTCGTTCACACATAGTTTATTTTCTAGCAGTGGAATAAACAATACTTCGTTCCTTTACCCTTACCATCTTTCCATATGTGCTCGGTTACATTGTAGCTAACCTATCGTGTTATCTTTGATCGGTTCTTGCAATGGAGGAGTACTACATACTTAATCATTTTCATGGACGTACTTCATTGCGAGCTAATATCTCTAAGACGCAGAAAACCCACAGTAAATAAGTAGAAGGAAAATGGCGGATCGGGGACAGGGGCTGGGGGCTGAGGTTGTGAGGTTGACCTTGACCTTTGACCCCATGACCTTGACCTTTGACCCCTGTAACCCGACACCCCGGCGCCATCTTGTTTCCGGCCGCCATCTTGTTTCCGACCGCCATCTTTAATGACGTCAATTTCGAAAAATTAAAAAAAATTAAAAAATTTAAAAAAAATTTAAAAATTAAAAAAAAAGTTTAAATATTCTGCCATCTTGTTCCGACCGCCATCTTGGTGGTTTCTTCCGAGTCTTCCAATAATTTTTTGGTTTCGCATTCCATCCTAACCCCACATGCATTAAAAAATTAATTTAATTAAAATAAAATCTTTTTAATAAAAAGACTATTTAATAAAAACGTTTTATATA
>PNEQ01106068.1:0-38452 GCA_003012365.1 Medauroidea extradentata
TCCTCTGTCGAAAGAAACAATCGTACCGAAGCAAATGTTTTCAGGAATGTCGCGAACGCAAAATCCGTCGCTGCTGCACTCTATGAGCGACTCGAATAACTAAACGCTTCAAGAAACACGATGTTACCCGTAGTTTAGCGAACAGAGAAGAGAATACAAAATAAAGGAATGGAATTTAAGATAAATATATTTTAGGGTAAGTGACTTTTAGGGCAAGTGACTTTTAGGCCAAGTGACTTTTCGGTCTAGTGACTTTTAGGGCAAATGCCTTTTAGGGCAAGTGACGTTTAGGGCAAGTGACGTTTAGGCCAAGTGATGCTTAGGGCAAGTGACTGTAGGACTGTATTGAAACTTTAGGGCAAGTGACTTTAGGGCAAATGGTTTTTAGGGCAAATGACACGCTTCGGCTTATACACGCCTGTGGCCATCTTGTGTATGTGCTCCACGATGTACTCGACCTTGAGCCTTGATGTGCATGTATACCTGGGGGCGCACACAATAAGGCGGAGACATTATTCTGGAACTGCTGGAGCTTTGAGATTTGTGTGTTGGCTGCTATGCCTCAGACTGGTGCAGATATGTGAGGATGCGTCGGATGGGGGTGAGATAGATGAGAATTCCGTTGTGTATCTGCAGAGATGTGATTTTGTTGATGACTGGATACAGCTGCCTTAACCGAGCACCGGCCTTGACAAGCTGTACGTGTATGTATTTGCTCCAGCGAAGGAATCTGTCCATTTGAACCACCAGATATTTGACTGAAATTTTTACTCAATGTCCTGGCCACCGAAGTGTAGTTTGTGTACAGGTGGGGCTCGTCGGGTGTCGAACACTGTGGCCTACGTTTCCCTGGGCATTAGCCTTGATTCTCCATATGGCTAGCCAGAGCTCTGTGACGTCGAGGGCAGCCTGTACTCATGCAAAGGGCCGATCCCTGTTCAGAGATGTGGCGAAGCTGACGGTGTCATCTACATAACACCCTATGTGTGCGCCGTTGACCGTCGGTATGTCATTAATGTATATGTTGAACAGGGTCGGGCTGAGTATTCTGCCATGAGGAACTCCTCCTCGGATAGCTCGTGTTGTTGATTTCTCGCCATCCAGTCTGACATGAAATGAGCGAGATGATAAATATGATGAGAGGAACTGTATGAGATATTAGGGAAGTGACATGTGTGAAGTTTGTGTAGCAGACCAAGATGCTAGTCCCTGTCAAACGCCTTCTCGATGTCTAACAGGGTCGCTACTGAGTTGATGTCTGTATTCGACGGACTTCGTGGCTTCCAGAGTGAGCCGGATGAGCTGGTGGACAGCGGAGTGCCCACACTGGAATCCAAACTGTTCGTCACGAAGTATGTTATGAAATGAGAGGTGAGTGGTTATGCGTCTGTAGACCAGTTTAGAGAGGATGGACAGCAGACTAATAGGGCGATAGCTGTTTGGTAATGAGTGTGGTTTCCCTACTTTTTTTTAAAGTTACGACCTTGGCCTGTTTCCATGCAGCTGGGTTTGTGGTGGTGTTTCAGTATGAGTGTGAAATATGCAGCGATAATGGTAAGGAATTCTAACGGCAAATGATTAATGAGGATGGGCTGTTTGCCATCTTCCCCTGGAGCAGTGTTGCGGCGAATATAATTGATGGCAGTTGTCAGCTCGGCGGTGGTTACCTCAGGTGTTTCTACAGTTGCATCCTGCCCTAGTATGCCCTTTATTACGGCCAACATGTAGGCATCATGGGCGACATCGCCATCTCACAGGTTCGGCTGAAAGGTTGTCTCGAGCTCATCTGCAAGTAAGTTTGCCTTATCAGCCGGCAGATAGGCAACCCCCATCGCACCACTGATAGGTGGGATAGTCTTGTATGTGCTCGTTAGGCGCCACGTCATTTTCCACAGCGAGTTGTCTGCTGTGGCTAGGGAGGATACTATGTTGCCCCACTTTTGAGCTTTGTGTGTACGTATACGCTCGTTGACTACACCCTGAGCTTCTTGGTACTATTCTTTGTGTATTTGCTGTCGAGTGTGCTGCCACTTGCACCTTAGTATGTTTCTAGTTGTTATTGATGTGCGTACTTAATTGTGGAATGTTATGTTAGTGGCAGCGTGTTCTGTGCTGTGTGTGTAATATGGTGCGCTCTATGATGCTAGCCATGTTGTCTATGTGATGAGCTGTGCTAATGGTGTCTATTTTGTGTTGTATTTGTGTGGCTTCCTGGGCTAGTGTTTCTTATATGCGTCCCAGTCGGCTTGTTTATAATTATGTTTCGGTGTGTCTGGTGCGCTCTGTAGGTGTGATGGTGGACGTATTTCCATGAATAGTGGCATGTAATCTGTGTTGAGTGCTGTGTTTGCGTACAGAATGTTCTGGAAATTGTTTCCTTTGTTGAGTACAATGCCCAGCACATCCGGCGATTGTTGTGGATGATAAGGTAAGTATGTCGGTGCTGTGGGTGCGTCTATGATATAGGTATTGGCTGTACAGTGTTGGTGTAAGATGCGGCCGTGTTGGTTAATACTGGCAGAGTGCCAGTCTTTGTGCTTGGCGTTCAAGTCGCCTCCGATTATCACTCTAGGTGATAATTGTAAGAGCAAGTCTACGTCTCGTGTGTTCAGGGGATTCCGTGGTGGTATGTATGCAGATATTGCGGTGATTAGCTGATTGTTGATGGTTGTTTCAATTGACATGACTTCAGTGTTGTGTAGTGTAGGTATTAGGCGTATGTGATACTTAAGTGCGTTTTGTATGAGAATGGCTGTTTCTCCTCCATGAGTGTATCTTGTATGTGTGTTGTGTAGTTAGGTATGTTAAATTTCCGTGTTGGATTTAAATGGGTTTCTGTAATGAGTGCTATTGTGGTCTCGGTTGTATGTAGGTAGGCTGCTAGTTCCTGTTTTTTTGTAGGCCTCTTGAAATTCCAATTTATGATTTTAGGGGCGCTGTGTTTGTTTATTTGTACAGCCATTAATGTTTGTTGGTGTGGTTCATGGCAACAGAGTATTTGTGTATGTATTCTGTGTGAAAAATCTCTGCTGTATGTAGTAGAAATTTGTATGTTGCTTGTTGGTTGTGTACAAGTGTTTCAATTGCATGGCTGAGTGTTGTGATCAGTGTAGTGGTAACATCATAGAGCTGTCGTGTTGGGCTGTTCCTGTAGAAAGGTATTTGTTTCATGTGGTGCTGAAATTATGTGTATGTGACTATGTCCTGTGCCATATGATGTGGTAGTGGGTATCCTGTTGATTGTGAGACTGCTGTTTTTGTAACTGTGGATTTCGCAGTTGATTTTGTGTCTGATGTTTGTATAATGGCAACAACCTACCTCCACAACTTTAAATACGGGTCCGGAGCACAGCTAAAACAGTTACACGCGCCCCGTCGCCGTTTCAGTGATTTGAAACTAGACTGTCGGGGTGCATTTGATTTTACAAACACCCAGCGAGTTATGGAAGCTTCGGGTTTCGGTCTCACGACAGCACGGCCTCGGATGGCAAACGAGGAAACGGCGACGGAGCGAACTTCATACGCGTCTTGGTGTTCCGACCAACTGTGTCTCAGCCTGAAGACGGGAATAGATCGCAAATCCCGAAACGTTGCATTTTTACATTGTTTTTAACTTGTGTCGTCTATTGTCTTTTGATTTTCTGTCCACTGTTCACTGTTTCTGTCTATTTCCATCTGTTTTCATCTTGGGAATTTCGTTGTATATTTGTGTCTGTCTTTTGTGTTTGGGCGTTGAGTCGATATTCTACTGAATTCTATGTTTAGAATCTCTAATAAATAAAAAACTGGCAGAATTCCTCTGGGATAGCTTATTTTCTATTTTTGTGTGCGTTCTATATATATATTTTGTACTACGCCAATCTATACAAATTTTAAGTGGCACTCTTACAAAGATTGTATAGTAATTCAGTTACTTGTGATAAACGCATAGCTGCAAATTTTGATAGGAACACACTACTACACTAAGACATTATTGTGACTTTATTGTAAGTTACTACATCAGAGTAATTAAGCTTGTGTTAAACGTCCCCGAAATTTGTGACTTTATAATGCTAGACATTAAACAGCACTGTAGACTCTAACGTTCATGCTGTTTTACGTACATATTTTTATATTTTAATATACCACACCGTAAACAATATAACATAACCCTGTTTGTTAGATTATACCGAAAACGAGAGTACGTAGTTGAATTACAAACCAACACATATAAAAATTGGCTCAGTAAGATGTGTTGATTACAGAAAACTTTTCGGGGATACTCATACACAAATAAACAGTTATAAATAACAATATTCATACGCCCGTCCCCTTGCACTTCCACAGCAGTCTTGTAGAAGTTAATTGGTCTAGGCAACATGCAATAATGTCAATTACAACCATTTTTAAAATTATCTATTGACTGATTCGTTTTATGGAAGTGGAGATAAATGCTAGGTTTTGAGTTTTGAAAACGTTTTACGTAGTATCAATAAAGTATAAGGACCTACCAAGGAGGTTTATGAACTTCTGCATGAGTACCTTGTTTTGTATATAAACCACACAATATAAAAGAAAACAATTTTCTAATAACTACCTGTTAAGAAGTACTTTTTTCCCGTTGTTATTCGCTGGCTATGTTAATAAATAATAGCAATTTGTAAAAAACGCATGACTAGTATGTAAAATTTCTGTTTTTTATTTCCTGCACAAAAATTTTCTTTTCAGTTTACAACATATTTTAAGTATATATTTCATATTTGGACAGTGTCTCATGGCGAAAAAATAAACTATCTTAGGAAATAAATTATCGAATTTCACTTAAATAATTATAATGAATGTTATTGATTTGGTTAAGTCAAAAATATTTTCTTCAGGGCTACTGCTCTACTACACAATAATTTTTCGTGTGCATTTATTTGCCGTAAACATTTAAAGTATTTGTGTACTGTAGATTCTCCTTCGTTACACGTGGGGCCGCGGTGGCCGAGAGGTCAGACCTCTCGCCTCCCACCGAGGCGATCCGGGTTAGATTCCCGGTGGGGTCGGTCCTCCTATTTTCGCTAGTGGGAATCGTGTCGGACGATGCCACTGGTCAGCGTGTTTTCTCGGGGATCTCCCGTTTCCACCGCCCATCCATTCCGGCGCTTCTCTATACTCACATCATGCCATCCTTCACCAGCACTAAAGACCTCGCTGTAAAGCGCTGACAAAAATTCTCTCACTCACTCATTCGTTACACGTGTTACAACAACAATTTTAAACAGAAAAATAACTTATTTATTGTTCGATTTGTTTACGGGTTTTGCACTGACACAAAAACACACACAAAGGCGAAAATAAAATTCCATTGGCGGTTTGCACTAAATATCAGTAATTATTTACATTTTAAAAAACTATATTACAAAATAACTATGGACATTTTACGGAGCACGCATAAGCTAATTAACCCTTCTTATAATCACTTAGTATCAATCATCGCGTCATGCTAACCCCTAGAACTGGGGAAAACATCTTGACATTTTCCGTTATGTACTTTATGACGTTAAAAGCTATAATTTGGCGAAAAAACGTGTTCACAATTAAGCTGCTCATGTTACTTTTATTACATCTTAAACACGTAAATTACATTGTAATATTATTCTCTGTTTAAAAATATATATAAATATTCGGTTTATGACACTAAATACTTATATTATTTCTTGGCGAAATTTTCGTCGTCAACTGTATTGTTTATGCGTATTTGTTATCTCGCAAGTAATTTAGATTCTAAAACGTAGTTTTCTTGCTAACAAATTTGTAGCGAACATCAAATAGTGTTCATTAATATTTCGCTGGAAACATGCTGAATCACATAGTAAAAATATTTTGACAAACAATGCTGCTTCTTATTATTGCTAGGCACATGTCTGGGGTTAGTAAATATTAATGGGATTGTAATGCCCTTAACATTACAAATATGAAATTATATCAGTGTGAGTTGTACGAAAATACACAATTATTTTTCGTTTGTAATTTACAGTAAAATACGGAAACTGAAACTTTCACATTTCATTTACTTACATAGTTTAATTTTTACTTCAAAAGTCTGAACTTCAGTCATCGACGACAATTATTATATATTATTATATTATATGTTATATGATAAGAGACAAATAAAGGCTTGTGTATTTAATGAACATGGAATAATGAACTCAGCTCCCGTAAAGTAGCAAGTCCGTGATGTCTCGTAATGCATTATCAATCCCAGACCAAGTACTTTCAAGGCATTACAGAGAAACTGCTTAGAAGAAAAACACCACCGATGATATAACGTGAGATAAGAGAGCTGGAATGAACTTGACACAATAACCTACTGCTGAGAGCGGAAGAATGACGAGCGGCCAATGAATAATCTGAGACAACTTTCACCAGGTGGCTGCTACAACGTACTGACACTGGGAGCTACAGAAACGTTGATTAACGTTTAAGAAAACTGTCTTCTACAAGAACGACAGGAAAACTTACATAACACTTTATAGCAAAAATAGTTCTCAGTTATTACATTAAGTTAATATATTAACCAAGTACGTATAAGCATGTCACGTTGTAAAATAATTATACTTCAGTTTCTTGTAATTTTATCTGAAGTAAGCTACCAAATACATTATCTTAATATGTGAGGAGAACACGTTCGTCGATATGTTAATCGATATAAATGTTCTTACTTTTCGTTTAAATTGAAAAGCTACATTATTTACATGTTTTAATATATTTGAAGGCATACACGCGTCTGAATTTGAAATGTATTAAAATATTTGAAGTGATAGTGGTATAGATTGGAGATCGTAGGTTCGCGCATAAGAGTTGGTCTGTCCAGATTAATATTTGTCCACTAACGACAATAAAAGTGGAAGTGATATGACTGACCCTGGTGCGTGTGTCAAGAATAAAACCACAATTTTGCACGGAGCAACAAATTGCTGCGCAGCACTTACATAGTGTTATTTTTTTCTGCGAAACTTGAAGTGGTTACAAACCTATATTTCAGGAAAATGTTATGTTAAGTCAATCTAAAATATTTTACATAAAATTTTACGAAAACACTATCGTGTATTTTTTAGACAGATTATATTTTTGGACATTATGACAAACAATAAAACATGTTTCAAATAGGCGTGCTGTATATTGTAAGGTATATATATATATACATATATATATATACACACAGTTTAAAGTATGCGTTATTTTCATATGAAAACCTGTTTGGGACACGTTTAGAAATTTCGTGTAGAAAAAGAATATGCATAAGACGCTACAGTACTAACACGCGTCAGATGAAAACTTGTTTATATGTACAGGTCTTAAGTAAGTGGCAGCTATGAGAGGTGTACATGAGGCAGCAGCGGAGAAAGCGGAAGTTCTTGAGATGACATACCTGCTAACAGCAACGTTCGCCACATTACCTGCGAAAATCAGGAGTGACCCACTTGTAACCGAATATGTATCGCCTATGAGTGTGGTCAGACCACTACACAACCTTTGAGTGAAGGCATTTCAGTCTAAAGCATCTTACAGACTAAACGTTCTTTGATGCTGCGAGCTTTTTATTATGTGTTAAGAAGTTTATTTGAAGCCCTAGGGGTAGTGTATTAATTGAAAATAAGAAAAGTAAAACGAGGTAATTTTTCCCAATATCATTAATTAAGTTTTATGTAATATTTAGTTTTTGTTGGCAATGCATTACAAATGTGTACATGAACATAATATCTGACAAATGGAACCACCCAATGACCATTTGACGTATTGTTGATTATATTAACTGTTATATTTCTTCACGAATAAATCTTGAAATATCACAAACAAAATCATAATGAAACTATAATTACTTCAATTTCACCGAATCGTGGTTATTTAATTTTTGGGCAGCGTTGGTTCATGAATCCATTTTTTTTAAATAACTCTTGACGTAGGAAAATTGCAATTCGTGAATTGTCATACTTAAATTGTTGGAGACTTGTATCGGCCACGGGAGGTATAAAAAGTATTTTCTTACCTGAATGGACAAGAGTTTTCCAATGATTTAAAAAAAGGAATGTCACAGAGGAAACTTCAAAAGACAACATTATTCTCTTTGAGAATAGCCTACTATATCATGTACTTCGTATCGAATACTTAAAGCAGTATAAGTGACAAAATGCTGGATGACTGGTGTCACTTATTCACTGGAAAATTACACGAAAATCTAGAGAATTATTTGTGACCAGAAAACAAACATAATTTTAGCTCCTAATTGTTGTGTAGGCCTACATAACAACATTAAAAAAAACTTTACAGCGACGTTAGAAAGCAAATAAATGTAAAATTTACGTGTATATATTTACTCATATCACGTGGTGCGACCACATCAATAATATTACAGATAGCGGTAGTCACAAATAATAAAGCAATAACTCTAAATTAAAATAGTGATGGCAGAATTCATTAAATGTCACCTGTTAATGTTTGCACTGTATATGTTATTTCTAGAAAATTTTTAAGTAAATGATTCGCGAGTTTTCAATACCTATACTAAATTTAAGTTGCGCCTTCACCAAAGAGTAATTGTTATAAATTGTATACAATCCATCTTAAGCACGTAAACATAATATCGTTTCACAAAATTAATTGTCTAAGAGAATATAATTTTTAATAGCAAATAATCTAAAACAGAATTGAAAAATATAATTTATTTAGTTTACATGTACCCTCATACGATGTATTTATTTATTCAGTGTATTTAGTTGTATGGAAGTCAAAGACTGAAACTGAAATTGTGTGCCTAAATGAAAGCAATGTGATAGGGACTGGTGAAATAAGATGTTGCAGATCGTATAACATTAGACGTGATACAAGCGCTAGTACCCACAAATCAGTTCTTAAATCTCTTTCGTAGGAAATGAAAGCTCAGTAGCTCGATCTGTTGTCTGTACCGTTTACTTAATTAACGATGTGCCGTACTTTATTTTAATGCTTGACTCGACCTTGACTTTGAGTGTCAAATTACAAAAATTTTCCAAAATTTCAAAAATTAAAAAAAAATAAAAAATAAAAATAAAATAATTCTAAGAAAATTTTAAAAATTTCAAAAAATTCCGAAAATTTCGAAAAATGATCACCTCCATCCTGTTTCCGGACGCCATATCTGGGTTTCTTCCGAAGCTTCCGAAAATTTTTCGATTTCGCTTTCCATTATAACCCCGCACATATTTGATAAATACAATTTTAATAAAAATCTTAATATATTAAAAAGTTTTAATAAAAAACTTTTGTATGAAAAATTATTTAATTAAATCAACTACCACCATGTCTTACCCGAGTAAGCTCCATCGACACACTGACTCCCCCCACCACTTTTAACATGTATGTATTATTCTCCCCCCCCCCATCCCTTCTCAACACTGTCACGCCCTCGTAACTCCCTTCCCCTTCTCCTTCTACTCCAATTTCCACCCTACCCCTCTTCTCTTCTTCATCTCGACCTTCACTCACCTTCGTTCCTGTCAGTACATGTCACCCACTCCCCTAACTTCAGTATTACAAATGTATAGATACAGATTACCCTCTACTCGGCTATGATATATATAATATCTATGCAAATTTTATTTTTCTGTCATGACTCTACCTTTCTGCACATTTAGTGTAATATGTTTGTGCAGAATTTAATTAAAATACTCATTAATCACTTAGGGTAAAAAATACACACTCATTTTCTAAAAATTGAACTTTATTTCACAATATATTTCCTACATACTACTACATGCAAAAACACCCAGGTTCCCTCAATAATCGATTTAATAGTAACTTCATCCATAGCATCGAAACTGAGATATGTAGTAGTAGTGATTTACATAAAAAAAACCAAGCCTTTCTACACTCATAAGCTCAAGTAATTGTATTACAATCTTGAACACAAAGTCCATGCAGCAGAAGCGATGCTTTCAACACAGCTACAGATGCTATTATTATCCTCGATGGTGACCCAGGTTTAAACTAAGTGGTTGTCAACACTGCTGAAGTGGTAGCGAACATGGGCGAACAGCCCATTGTCATGGTCGAAGTGGTGACGAACGTTGACGAAGTGGTGACGAACACTGACAAAGGGGCAGCGAACATTAACGAAGTGATGACGAACATTGACGAAGTGGTGACGAACATTTACGAAGCAGTGACATACGTTCACGAAGTGGTAACGAACATTGACGAAGTGGTGACGAATGTTGACGAAGTGGTGACAAACATTGACATAATGGTCGACAAAATCAGCAGATGGTTCATAATTAGCAGCAGAGAATTTCGAGGTTTAGTTGAAGTGACGATTAATTGGAACCCATCATCTAGAATGGATAAATATATTCAATGTCCCTTTAAGTCATTTCTCGACTTCATCATCTGCTACCCATGAATTATAATGAGCTGGAAAACCCCACAACTTAACATATGACCGGCCGTTTCGTCGCCTGAGAACTTTCCCCACCAAATACATATCAGGAAACCTGGTTGGCTGGATTTCTTCTGTGTAGAATCCACCATAAATTGGTACTTTGTCTTAATCTTCGAGATAGTTTGTTCTCTGTTCCGTTTCACATATATGTGTCACACGGAATAGTTCTGGGCTCCAATTTGCAGTGAATCCTTTTTCGAACACACCCTTTTGTTTATAGATTCGTACAAGGTCACCAACTTTAGCTTTAGGCTTGCGGGGATCCTTTTTTTTTTTCCTGTTTAAATAAACAGTATGAAGCAGGACATTGTCCTTAACATCTTTAGGCTTCATGGAGTGAACCGTACTGTTGTATTCACGAACAAGTTTAGGCAAAATGTCAGTTCATTTGTATGTACCATTAGTCATGAAGGACTGCCACATTTTACCTTGGAGAGTTCTATTAAACTTCTCAACATCGGATGCTTTGAGGTTGCTATATGTGGAATAATGGCTTTTGTTATACTTTTTCATTCCAAGCATGCATTTGTTATTATAAAACTCTTTACCCAAGTCCGTTTGTAGGTTGGCTGGAACACGACCATCATACAAAATGTCTTCCATAGCCTTCGTAACATCATTTACATTCTTCGACTTGACTGGCATGGCTCAAGCATATTTGCTATACACATCGATGACTGTCAAAATATATTTAAATCCCTAGTTCACTCCAGCATATTGTATGGAATCATCTCAACGAGGTCAGCCTGGAATAGTGTTACGACTCTGCGACGAAGGTAGTTTGGTCTAGCTGCTGCATGTAGTTCCTGCGCTATTCCCAGACGACTCACAGTATATAACCACCTTCCATAAGCTCCTCAATTATGGAAATTGTCTCGTTGTTGTGTGAGTAATTCCCAGCTCTTTGCGAAGCAACCAAAAGCCTCAGTCGATCAACAAGTTCGTTCGGCTCGTCCCAGAAAACGTAGTCGAATTTCTTACCACCTTCCAACTTCTTGAATCCATCATCCTTCTTCACTGTTGTTCACTGAAGGGATCTGAAAGAATGTTAATTTTTTCATGATCTTCATCCCTATAAATACCACTTCCTGGATCGTTTTGTCATGATAGTGTGAATTTGGAAGCATGAGCAAGTTTTTGTACTTCTGCAAATCTGCTGTGGTGTATTTGTTAGTTTCCTTGCGAAACAATAGTTCTTATAGGCCTGGGGTCCCATATGTTGCATAATCATCGACTTGAATTTCATCACCAGGCAAGAAATTTATTTCCTTGGCCCCAGAAACCATTTGTCATTATTTCTATACATACCATAGATTGTTTCATTGTAACATGGCATGTACGATCTTAGGTACCTACGAATCGGGGCATTGGGTTCGAGTCCTCTCATTTGTGATTTTTTTCTTGTGAGACATGTCTAAATCCAATACTTCTTCATGGATGTTAACTGAATCATCCTCACGTTTCTGCTTCTTCATATTTCCATCATCAACTTCACTCTTCACGTTGCCATCTCCGACTTCTGTCTCTACAACTACTGGAGCTTCTTTGGGTTGTCTTAGTACATCGAGACATCTGGTGATCGGCTTAGAATGTCTTCGTTTATTTTTCCTTCAAAAGTCTAACCCTTTTAGCAAGTAAATATTTCGAGCGAATAGACTCTATTATGCGATGTAATTCACTCGCGATGTCCGACATTGTACTGAAGAAAACAGCACCAGCTGCTGACTTTTATGCATGCATTCATGAAATACTCCTTTCAACATGTTTAATAAATTCATCCAGTATCTCCATTAGTTTTCTATGTCTGTCTTGGTGGCAAGCTGAGCAATTGATTTACTAATTTTATGTATAATTGCTTTCTTTTATTGTTTTTAACTATCATCAGTTCGCTCTGTCACAACATCGAGTCTACAATTGAACTCTCATCGAACCCCATTAAAATGTTTGTCCACTGTCTTCAAGTTGCGAACAATCTCAATTTTCATGTTTTCCATCTTCGCTCCCAACTGTGAAATTTAGTTTCGAATCAATTTGTTTTGTTCCTCCAGTAACATCTGAAGTGCTTTATGTACCTCACTTAGCGATTCTTGAATGTAATGTTTCGTAGCTGCATCCTGCAGGTGTTCTGGTTCTCCAACATTTCTAATTACTCTTCCACCAGCATCACAAGACACGTCATTCCTTATTATCATGCAACCACCATCGTCTTCTTTGCCAGAGCATTGCTTTAGGCTGCCCTGACCGAACTTTGATATGCTGTAACACATTCTCGATGATCGACAGTAAACTGGTCAAAGCCTCTTCTATATCGCCCAAAATATAGGTCACAGTCTTTGAGCAACACTAGAAATCCGAACTAATCTTTCCAGCATAAAGAACACATGTCTTTGAATTCGGCAAATGTCATGTCTGTGTTAACATGATCGTCATACACATTATGTAAGTTTATGCTATCCATACGAAACAACACCAACAAATTCGCATTGTCACATAACAATTGTTTGGGTCTGCATGAATACAACTGACACAAATATAAGCAGTCTACACCCACATTATGTCCCATGCAAAAGTACTCTTGAATACAATTCTGTTTCTCGCAAGCAATGTTATCAAATACAAATATGGATTCGGCTTAGCCTTGCTCGGTGGTAACACTTGGTCACTGTCACTGAATGGAAAATATCAGATTTCTTCTATAGCCTGTAAAATATGATCCAGTCATTGGTACTTTGGTTGCTGGAGCGATTTCGAGTATAGGTAAACATTTTCAAATCGAAGTCCATTCTGTTCCTCTAGTAAACTAAGAAGTACACATATCTTGCCTGCTCCACTCGGCCCCGCAATAATACATCTAATGGTGTTAGGCAATAAGACACCATGATGTGATTCATGAGCGGTCTCCTCATCAGCTTCTGTTACATGTACAGGAAGAGTAATTTCTGTTTGATTATCTCCATGATACTGAATCAAAAATGTATAAAGGAAGCACATTTATACTTTAATGTTCAGTTTTAGGTTATGGCTCGAAGAAGAAACATCTCTGTTAGTCAAGGCAACATAGACACTCTTATCAATAGTCTACCAGTTGAGCTACATATTCCCGAATACATGTTTTGTGGTCCGAGAACAAAGTTTAAGAAGTGATTACCACGTGGTGACAGTGATATCAATGCACTGGATGAAGCCTGCAAGTGGCACGATATAGCCTATTCACAATACAAAGATTTAGAATCTAGGCACGAGGCTGATAAATTATTAGCATACAGGGCAGACAAAATACTCAAAATACCAGATACTGGACTCGGAGAAAAATAGCAGCCTGGGGAGTCACCAACATAATGAAAGCCAAGGTTAAGACAGGTATGGGTATTCAGCCAAACAAAAGGAAGATGCAAAACCTTAAAAAGTTTCTGGTGAAGAGTATAAAAATAAGCAGTGATAAGAATAAATGAATGTCTGGTAAGATTCCTACATTTAGTGTGAAGTGAGGAAATTTGAGCAAGATCAGTAAGGCAACTGGTGGGTTCCTACCATTCCTCCTACCTACCCTTGGGGCTCTTGGTAATCTGATTGGTGCTACAAGTGGCATTGTACGTGCAGTCAACACTGCATCAAATGAGTTTAAACAATTGTTCGAGGATCAGCATCACAATGCTAACATGGAAGCCATTGCAATGGGGGAAAAATACAGGCGAGGTTTGTATCTGCGTCCGTATCCTGTAGGTGGTGGAAAAAATAAAGTGATGTCGTGGGAAAAGATCTTAAGGTCCCTGCCTAGAGGACCACTTATAAACATTGACATAAAAGTTTATGCACACAATTTAAAAATACCAAAGTTTAGGGATGTGTGTATGCATAATCAACTTCCATCTAAACCCAAACAAAATGAATGTGCTATTATTAACCTGGATACAACTAAATGCCCTGGAACACACTGGGTAGCTTAGAAAAAGGGGGGGAAGAAGAGCTGATTATTATGACAGTTTTGGAAATTTGAGACATCCATGTAAACTATACAATTACCTCAGAAACGCTATACTGACTTACAACTATAAAAGAGGGCAAACTCCAAACAACTGGAACTGTGGTCATTTGTGTCTTCGGTTTCTTATTCGTCCAAGCAAATAAAATCATTAACCACAGCATGGAATTCATTTAGTCATATCTATAACACTAACTTTGACAGGTTGTAGCTCAGAGCTTTGTGCCATATATTTTCCTTCATTGGAATTGGAAGGAGAATGATGTATTGACCTAATTTATTTTCATGCATAAAATGTTATACCAAACACTGATGAAAAAACTGTGCATTATATCTAACGAGAAGTGATGAGAGCATATTAGAGGTATCGTTGCATATTGGCTCTTATGAAATTGACGATATTGCAAGGTACATCGGAGAAGTACTGCCTCCTGGAATCGAATTTGAACTATGAGGTAACCCAAACACCCTGAAGAGCATGATAAGGTGCAGTGAAGATGTAGTTTTTACAAAACCGAATACAATTGGACAAATGTTGGGGTTTGAACGGAAAGTCTACAATGCTGGGGAAATCTATGAATCAACACGACCAGTGAACATATTACCAGTTAATGTTATACTGTTAAATTTTAATTTGGTGAGTGCTACTTACCTCAGTGGTAAACCTAGCAATACCCTACATGAGTTTTCACCTATGGTTCCTCTGGGATTTAAACTGGTTGAAGTACCTCAAAGCATCATTTACGTTCTGGTCGTGGCGAAGAACGCACATGAAGTTGTCGTATCGATTGTAGATCAGAACAGAGATTTGGTGAACTTTCGAAACGAAGAAATCATTTTATGTCTTAATTATAACAATAGGAATAAGATTTTTGCCATACAAAAGCATTAAAATAAAGTGCAGCAGGAGAAAAGCATTCAGTACACAGCAAATCATCAAGCAGTCAACAAATGATAGTGAACAATTTCTTTGTAGTCGTGGATTGTATATCGTTCAGCAAAGACGATTATATAAACATATGTGAACCAGTGGTTTTTGAAGAGAGTGTCACAAAAATGGAACACCATTCATACCAACCTTTCCTGAATGGCCCATATGCTCTACCATCAGAAGTTCGAATCGCAGTACAACACCAAGACATCTATACTCTACCATGTCAGTCCTTCCTGAGAATTAGAGACTTTGGAAAAAGCAAATGGAAATGTTCCTGTATCGACGAATATATCAAGCAATAATTGTATTCTACATCTTATCGAACATATCACTTAACAGTTAAATGGAGTATAGGTAGACCAGACAAGGGATGTAGGCATAACAACTTCAATGAAAAATTACCTTTCGCTCACACTAAATTAACTCTCTGCAGCGAAAATGGCCGGTTGGGGGACTCGAAGAAGACTACAAAGTTCCCACTTATGCAGGAGGCAAGTTTGAAGTGTGTATACCACTATCGATGTTGCTGGTCTTTGCCGAAGATTACAAGCACATAATCATTAATTCAAAGCAAGAATTGGTGCTACTCCTTGCCAACACACATACTAATAGCATAATCAGAACAGGGGAGAACCCAGAGGCAGTTGAGTTGACACTACAGATGATCAGTTGATTACTGCAGAGTGTGTCAAGATGCTAAATAATGTTGAAGATGGTAAAAATATTGATGTTGCATTCCGATCATGGAGCCTCGAGACATACCCTGGCCTTCCAGCAAGCCAACCCATCAACTGGATGGTAAAGTCCAGCTTTGCTACAGAGAAATTGAGGTACATCATAATCGGTATTCAGGCAGGCAGACAGCTTAGTTCCGAAGTGAGCCGCTCTCAGTTCGATGCTTGCCAGACACAAAATGTAAAAATATTTCTGAATAGTAAAAGTTATCCTTATGTTGACATGAACACACTTTAAAATGGAAGATTCCTGCTCGCATACCAAATGTATGCTCAGTTCCAACAAGCATACTATGGACGCACCCAGTCACCGATACTAAGTCCTGAAACTTTCAAGAGTAAAGCCCCACTGATGGTTTTCGATGTGAGTAAACAAGATCAGTGAATCAGTTCAAACATAATTTACTGCAGAATCGAAATCACGACCCTCGCAAAATATACCTCCGAACACATATGCTTTATGTCTGATACTACATGACTGTCTTGCCTCATACAACTGTGGTGACAAGGTTGTGAAAATCCTATCCTGAATACTGTGCTCTGAGCATATAAAATGGACAGTTTCTAAGATGATGGATTAGTTGCATTCGAACTTAACCATAGAATAAATGTATTGTAATATGCATGGTTTCGAGAGCCAAAATGGCTCTGTGCTTAAAGAAATTGCAGTGACTTATGAAGATGATGGTGGGACCAGAACACAATCCTTTCGACCTCTGTACCCATGGAAACTCCTGGACGATAAGAACAAAATAAGAAATGAATGGTTGACTAAACATTACCATGGACTTGACTGGGATGAATGTAAAATTCCATATTGACAAGCAAGGAATGCACTCTGCAGTCTTCTAATGCAGTATTCACGTACCACAGTCTATGTAGCAGGAGGAGAACAGAAGAAATGGTTGAGCAAACTAAGCAAAGTAGACATATAAATCGTGGATTTACAAGCCGAATTTGGATGTCCATCACTTTGTAAATTCGTCAGAATATATGGTGATCGACGACACATGTGTGATAAATGTGAACGTGAATGGGCCTGTGCATCGCGTAACACTCAACTACTGTGGAAATGGTACACCTCAACCTTTGAGAGGAATACTTCACTCTACGAGTTGAAATGAGTACCTCAAGAGTATAAATAGAAGCTGACATGACCTGAAAGAACAGTTGTATGCCAGACATCATCCTAAGATATATGCTTTTCAACCTGCAAATGTTTATGCCAGTGTCAAGCCTGACTACTCGTGTGTTGAATATTACTACTGGGATGGTGGATACCTACATACCTACACAGAGAGCTGCGATGGTAGTGGCATGCAGCACTGGAGATTTTCACCTTTTCCTCTATCATACGAACCAACCCAGCAGCAGGTAGAATACGGTGTTCCTGTAAACTGCGCTGTCTTCCACATGCATCCATCAACTGTTCTCCCTGCGAGCATTGAAGAAGTAGTATCCTTCTCTACAAGTGAGCTACCAGGCTGTATGGAGCAGATACCAAAGCAAGCGGCTGAGCACTGTGATGCTTCGAGTCAGACCACCAGACGCCGAAAGAACAATCGACGTCGCTGTGCACCTGTAAATGTGCCTACGAATGAATGTTTTATACAGTCTGAAGTGAGTGCTTTTAAACCTAGCTCAGAACCGCAAGCATCATGTCATCGACGCCGACGACATCGAACAGCAGCATGTGTCAATATGATACCTGTCCAAAGTCATGTCAACAGTCCAGATGCAGTCGAGCCTATGGTAAAGCATGAACCAAGTCTGCAGTGTGATGTAAATGCTACAGATAATCAAACAGAGACTTGTGTACCTACTTGTGAGGATGCTCCTAGGTCTTTGCAGGAAAACGAGCATTGCTTCATGTTTTAGCAGACATGTTACACATTTTATTTTATGTTGTATCATCTTAATTTTTTTTAGCTGAGTTGTGGTTTTATGTACTTGTAACCTCTCTGTTGAATAAATTGTGTTTTAAGAGTATGAGAGTGTTATTTCTGGTAGTGTAGTAGCATTTATAAATTTATTTAATTATGTTTAAAAGTTTATGTATAAATACCATGGATCAGGTTGTAAGCTCTTCAAAGTTGAGTTGAGACTTGTAAATTGAAAGGAAAAATGGACAGGTTGTAACTTGCTAAAATTCCTCTTCTTTTCTTCATCTCGACCTTCACTCACCATCGTTCCTGTCAATACATGTTACCCACTCCCCTACCTTCAGCGTTACTACTCGGCTATGTAATGTATAATATCTACGCAAGTTTTATTTTTTCTGTCCTGACTACCTTTCTGCACATTTAATGTAATAGGTTTGTGCAGAATTTAATTATAATACTCACTGATCACTCAGGGTAAAAAAAAACACACTCATTTTCTAAAAATTGAACTGTATTTCACAATATATTTCCTACATACTACTACATGCAAAAACACACTAATTCCCTTGCAAATATTATGGCTTGCATTTCGTTTTGTGTATTTCAAGTCCAGATTTCTGTGGATGATCACCAAAATGCTTGAAACATACTTTACTACTTTACATACTTGAACCTTGTTTCCTTTCGAAGTTAGCTGTGACCGTACTAGTCTTGAAAAATTCCTAATATAACAATAATGTGAAATACACTTCTTCTCATCCTTCAACAGCAACAGATCAAAATTTTCTGGCTTTTCTTCTTTTGTCACACGAATCGGCATTACCTTTAGTTCAGTAGTCAGCACATACACATTTACTGAGACACTATTGTTGTTCTGTTCAAAAAGTTCGATTTGCTGCAGTGGTGTTGGGAACTCGATGCCAGTAAAATCAAATTTCTTCTCCAGCACTGTGTATCGCGTGTCTATTCGCTGCAGGTTCGAATCTTCTACATATTTCATCAATATTGCCCACTTAAAGCATTTTTCATTGTTAAAGTTGTGTGGGTTGATTACAGCCCGTTTGTTTTTTATAGAGTCAGGTAAGTTTATGAAGGAAGATTTTGTTACCAGAACATTATAATCTGTACACATACAAACATACAAGTTTGTGCCTTCAAAAAACTCAGTAAAATATTAACAAAAATACACTAAGATACAGACAGCACAGTAAAAAGAAAAATATCGTATAATCAGTGGGTAGGTACTTGGCCTCTTACACAAAATTTACCAAATATTGGCTGTAAATTAATTAAACTGCCTCAAATTAATTACGTGAAATCATTAACATAACTATATTACTATAGGTTAGAACTATGTAACTTAAGCATTAGTTTCTTGAAGCCTTCGTTTCGTTGGCCCTATTCTAAAAGTGTTTTTATTTAACCCACCTAACAGGAAAGAATTACTCTTTATGTTCAAGTATACGTTATTTATTTTAAAAATTACATTTTGGTCTAAGTAAATGTGATATAAATTAAAGTCATTGACCGGAGAAGCGCCACTAAATACTTATGAGATATAATTCATATAAGTCTACATTTGCGACATTAGTTGCTTCGTCTCTACAAATGGAAGACAAATATTCGATTCATTGCGTCTATAACAGAGAATTACGTAAAATAAATCAATATTTCGTAGAGTCCTTTTCTAGCATATAACTTTTAATGCATTTATTGGAATAAAAGAAATGCATCTGCGGTGAGGTTTCGAGCCCGAATTCTTTTGTCAGCAACCAAACATGCTACCATAGAGCTACGAATACTATATTGCATGAGGACTGAAAATATGCTATTTATTGTATAAAAGGTGCCAAATCCTGTATTTCAATTATTATGACATTTCCTTTTGTGTTTCTTGATTTAGTCACACTGATATTGTTTCGGCTAGTATTAAGATTCTTCTATCATGCTGATTAATATTTCAAATTCCCTAGTTATCACCGAAAATCATATTTTGTAAGTCGAGATAGACATTCGAATAGCCGCCATCTTGTCGACCAACGGTGCTCACTTCGTACACTTATTTCGTATAGGAGTTCGAGACAGTGGAGCATACCGGTTTCCAACCAGGCCAATTCGTATGCGAATCTGACCATTCGAAACAGCTCGTACACGAACGCTCGAGCGGTGTTTTCAAGCATAGGCCCTCAGAAAGAAAACTGTTGTGCACTCGTTTTGAATGCTAAATAACAGTGGGAAGGACATCGCTGGTTTGGAATGAAAACACAAATTTTCGTCTGGTTGTTACACGTGACATATTTTTATAATTAAAGGTTGCTATATATTCGTGTCTGACTCACCAATCCTATATAAAAAGATGATAAACTCATTTTTGGATTTTCGTAGACATGTTTGGTTTTGAAAGTATTCTCATAATTTAGAGTATGGTGGTGTGTGTAATATTTATCTGTATAGTTACCTCCTATGACTTTACATAAACTCAAAGAAAGCTTTGATTGACTTTAAGGTACAGTTGTAAAAATTAAGATTATTTTATATTTGGCAAAAATTGTTTACTGAAATCCATATAACTTAACGGCCACCGTTGGCGAAACGTTTAAGAGGTAGTAGAGCCGATGAACTAAATGTTGCTACCACAAGAGTTAAAAAATGTTAGTATTTTCACTTCTTAACGAATAACAAACGGCAGCTAGCGTATAAACGGATCTATCCAGATATGATTTAAATAAATTGTGTTACTTGACTGACGTCAGTTTTTTACTAAATGACTGTTGCACACGAATTTCGTAACATGTCGGGTACACGGTGCTTTTAAATAAGATTGTGCTGTCACGTACAAAATATCAGTAATTGTATCGTTTAGTTTACTAACAGAATAAATTTAGTTCCAGAAAACGGATGTCGTGGGTATATAACGCAAGAAATTGAACAAAAATAAAATGTATATTGTCTTAGTCACCGAGTATCGATGCTCTTTATTGCCAAAATGAAAGGCATTTAACACCGAGGAAGAATACTGAATTTTAAACTAATTGTTTTCAAACAGAAAATGAAAGGTAGTAAAGATAAGTTACGCAAATGTAACGTAAGAATAATACGAAACCCTAAATTACATTCATTGAAATTTGGCATACCAAGTTGGTAAGTTAATATATATTTTTTTTTTAAATATACATTTTTCACCTGACTAGTATCGTCGACAGCGAATGCATTACAAGCTTCATGAAATAGTATGAAAGTTAATATTTTTGTGTTGATAAAAATAACGTTACAAAAATTTTCATGTATCAGCAAGAATTTTTCTGTTTGGAAATGACAATATTGAATTTTGTTCACAACCATCATCTTTAAAAAAAATTAGGCCGGCCATAACCTCATATGTTAAACAACTTCTGTATTGGTAGTCGTATAAAATTTCGATTGAAACTACTATCCAATTAATAATGCGAGGAATGAAGACTTCAAATTCAATTAATTTTTCCGATTAGGTAACACGTAATCATGTTTTCATCAAAAGGGATGTGTTTTATTGCTTAAAAACACAATCTGCTGCATTTGTTAAATGTTCCGACTAAATCAGTAAACGTAACTTCTTACTGTGTTATACTTAACCATAGGTTACCTCTAGTTAAACAGCAGTGTCAAGTTAACCATGCCTCGAGAAACACAAAACACTGCTAACCACCACTTAAAATTAAATCAGATGATAGTCGGCACATAATCAGACATTTTTAAACCGGTCCTTACAAACACAACAAATCGTAGCTGCTCAAAAGCAGTTTGCTAATAAATAATACCCCTACTAAGTTGAAAATGATTGGTACCAATAAATCTACTTGCTGTTACAGGCACAGCAATTTCCATGCTGTAGTGCTTCATATGCAGTACACTGAATCCAGTCTCGTACATGTAGGTCAGTGTAAATATCACAACCGCGATAGTGTATTTCGGGTGACTAATGTGTAGGTTTCACTTATTGCTACTTTTTCTCTTGTATCAAGTCGCTTCTTCTGCTGTGCTACTTTAAGAGAAATTTTTCGCTCATTTCATTTACTTGGATCTCTTAATGCAGTTGATTCATGTTTGGTTATCCTGATATTATTTCCGAATGTTTAAATTTTTATTGACTCCGACCTCCTCTGAAATGGAAAAATGATCAGGAGAAACTAGAGGTTTGATACCAGAACATTAAGCCTTGTTTATTTCCACTTCACGTGACCTAACGTTTTCGCATTACATCACTGAAGAAACTTTTGCCGTGCCACACCAAACACTGAACAAGAAAAATCTACATTACTTACAGTTTCTTGTAAGTCAGTTTGTCAGTCTACTTTTAGAGATCTTGCTTTGACTTTCCTATGTTCTACATCCTATGCTGCCTGTGAAGTCTATAGAAAACTTTAAGATTTGGAGTCCATATTCAACACGCTTTAAATGCATTTGTAGCCATCTCTAATGTTGTGCATCCAGAAAGATTCCCGAAGAATTTAAAAAAGATATACGAAATCAAATTTCACACAGGACGTGTCAAAAATAATTTGCTGCAGTCATCAATGTAGAAGGTTTTCAAAGGCCCGAAAAAGCTTCCTGCTAGTGGCTGCATTTCGTGTCTGTTGATTGGTGGAAGTGACAGCAAACGAATGCCATTTTCACGGCCGAAGTTAATTTATTCACAAGTGTCATGAATAGTTATCATACAGAAACAGAACAGTGTGACTACTGTCTGCTCGTAATTTTTCTGGAAAGTTAAACAAGCCTGTTCTTTCTTGACCAACTACCGACGTGAAGATGACGTCTGCAACGAATGCCGAAAATAAAAAAAAATACATAAAAACGGAAAATAAAGACGCGGCTGACTCATGAAAGAAAATAACGTACAAACTATGGCCGCGGAAGTGCGATCTATAATAGTCATAATATATTTTGAAAGTGTGTTGAAATTCAATTTTTAACGCAGTAGTAACTATAATGCAAGTAGTCTAAGTTTCCGAATATAGGTGTTCCCTCGACTCTGAACCCTAGACGTGGATTAATGTGAATAAGTTTGCTTAAAATTTACGACACACAAATTCCATTAACATGGGAAAAATATGGACAAAAGAGACGTGCGGATGTTTGCCCATCTACTTGTTGAGGATATTTTCCCCATAGCGCATACTTACCTATACGTGGTTTGGGCTGCCATTTATGGTGGCTAATCCGAACAATCATCACAGCATTGTAATCAAAAAGAAACACTGTTTTCATCATCGGGTACTGTGATTATTTTCACGCATTCTTCTAACGACACAATCTATTCCACGTGTTTGTAGTTATACATCATCTTATCTTATTATAACTACTATGTCCTACATACTGAAGTGACACGCAATTAGCGTATCTGCACGAAACAATTTACTGGCGTAATCAATGTTGCAAATAGTTTTTATTTATACAAAACTTTCACCGACAGGACCTTTGCCCCACACGAATGTTTTCCTCATCGATATATTACTTTATATTGCATTATACATTCAATTCATTTATAATATGAAGAATGTGTATTCGACAGTGTTTGATGTGTGTATAGGCATTACATTTCATATTGACCTTTTAGAAAACTGTACGTTTTTGGTACTGTAGAAAATATTACAGAACCATTCGGTTGAAGACGAAAAAATTTAAATTTAAATTTAACGAAAATATACGTTTACCGTAGTGTATCAGTTAGCAAAAATTCTTGTTTTTTTTTATCAGAAAAAGAAGAAGTAGACAATATAATTGAATTAGGTTAATAATCTATATTCTACTATTTACTGTGCATGTGAGGAATTAAGACACAATACTTAATGTGAAACCTATGTAAATTGTCCTTGTTGTTTACCACAAATTTAAAGTATATAATAACAAATAGTTATAATACTGACAGCAAATTGGCATTTAAATAGGTGATCGGAAGTGGCCCTTTTAACGACATTTGGGAAACGTTTCAAATAAATTAAAGTACGGTCACATGTACACCTTTTCAGGTCAAGGTTTTCAGAAATACTTATTGATACTACATCAGTATGGCCGGCCTCCGTAGCGTAGTCGGTTAGGTACCGGTCACAGGTTCGAATCCAGGATCAGGTATGGGTGGTGTGTTGTTCCTTCACCTCACTTCACCTTCATCGGCTCTGAATACCACATTGTTAACGTGCCGTAAAACATTCTCACCTCAACTTACCTTATATCAATATGCAAACCTAGTGGAACACCATTTGCCAAAGCCACAAGTTTCACCTAAAATCGTATGTCCAGTGTGCAAGATTACTACGCAGAAAAAAATATTTATATAAACGAGACGCCATAGCGTGACCGAATATGGATCATAGACGAATCTGGACTTTGACTCTTACAGCATGATTGCTTAAGGTGGCTGTCTGCCCACGTCACCGAGCTGTGCGCAGAGCTTCGACGGTTAGAAATTTTTTTTTCGGAAACTGTTCAAAATGTGTGAGTGTTTTCTGTTAAGAATATCATTAAAAGAACGTTACACGTGTGTTTACAAATTTCAGGTCCTTCCACCTTTAATCATTAGAGCTTATTTGGCGTTTTTGTGGTCCGTTCTTGGTACCGTAAAGTGAGATTACGTTGCACCCCCTGGGTAACTTTGCACCACCCCATTAATTTCTTTTTAAATGCAAATTCTAAAACACTATTTACAGTAAATTAATGTATTTCATGACTGCTATGTACTGTGAATAGTTTAATCCCTTTAAGAGGATGCTAACAGTTATTTTAAACGATAAATTGTGGTGTAATTTTACCACATAATATGGAAAAGTACCGTAGGTACGAAAAATAAATTAATGCTTAAACGGTGTAAGCATATACCATTACAATTATATTGAACTCTGAGTAATGAAATAACAAGATCACAACTGAATGTGTCTTAGAAGCGATCTGATTCATCGGCGAGAACAGAAAATGCTGCATATCAGTTTATACACCTAAAGGCTAGCATGATGCGTTTAAATTATTTAAATAATTTCCGTTATCAATAAATACGATATTTTTGTCAATTTAAAAGCCAGTCTTACAAATAATTAGAAATCTTATTAACTGATTATTTTATCTTTGAATAAAAAGTGAAAAGATAGATATTGTAGTCAGATACGGTTTATGACGCTCCAGAGGAGACGGACGACAGAAGTTTCAATTAGGGACGGATTCCGCGTCAATATCAGACAACTATGTGCCGTGGAAGAGGCTGAGTCATTAGAAGAAAGTGTACTGACGAGATGCTAACTACACAAGAAGGGGGATGGATAGACTACTACTACGTAATAGGAAATTGAGTTGCAGATGAGTCATAACAGTCTAGTTTGACTACTGTAGATATTTGAATGGAGCCAGCTTTCCAGTTACCTTGGACACGGCAAGGAATGCCGGTTTTGGACTCAACAGGTGACCACCCACTACGTAGACACTCGCTTGTCTAGAAGGGTCGCTGCAGATCGAAGGTCTGACAGTAGAAGTGGCCACACCGGTTCCGTGACCTCAACACGAGCATGTAGAGAATCTTCAGCTGTGTCGGTGTAACAGTAGACGATTCTGGGCACTGGGCAGCAGTCATGCGTCCTGAAAAACTTGACACCATTCATCCTACTTGAAACATTACATCTGGGCCAGATCTAGTCCAGGTGTAAGTTTACTGGTGTGTCTGTGTGTGTATATATATATATATATATATATATATATATATATATATATATATATATATATATATATATAATATTTTATACGGTAGACATTCGTACATCGAAGATCGAAGGCACATTCATATTTCGTTATAAGAAAGAATTTAATTGGTTAATTGAAAAAAAATTGATTCTATCTTAATTTAGGAATGCATCTTGGAGAGCTATCTTATTTCTCTGGCTGCTGAGCGTGTGTTATCTACACCATCGTTCGCATTTTAAATCTCATTTGGACACTAACACGGTTTTTTTACTTCTCCATTTTTACTTTAAATTTTCGTACTACTGCTGTCTGATACTGATACTTCTGGTTTATTATGTGTAAAATAATATGTCACAAAAGAGCAATTTAATATATACTTAACGATTTGCATAGTACGGTACGTTAAACTGTTTTATATATAAAATATTTATTTTACAGAAAATTTTTTAGCAAATAGCCACCTCACAATTTTTATCATATTCATTATTTAGATGATTTGATTTTTAATTTATAACAGAAACTTATGCACCCGCCTATGTACTCAAACCAATATTAGTTACCCCAAACATGAGAAATCTCTTTATGTAAGTCCACCGTACGTTATAACCCGAAATTAAGTATTTAAGACGTTGTTAATTAAGATACCGGTACACATTTATTTCAAACAAAAATTTCAATATTTTGTTATTAGAGCCTCTTACAAATTATTCAGGGAATTACAAAATTTCGAAGATGTGAATTGGTGTGTTTACTATTAAGCATTGTTTCCTTTCTTACTATGTAAAGCAAATTTGTACAATTATGAAAGCTGTGAAAATTACTATACATACCACTCAATATCAAACTCATGTGATTCCGTTTAAACGATGACGGTAACGCAAAATAACTTCAACATTATAGGAAATATCTCTACAATTTATGTTTTTATATTAAGATATAAACGTTAACTTACATGGTTAGTTCAGCTGTAAAAATCTCTTTAAAATTACTAAGAATTAACAGACATGCATGTGTTTTAACAATGACAGACCGTAAAGAAACTACACCAATTGAAGAAATGACACTTCATTGATATGTTTTTTTTTTTTAACATATTCACAATAACGTTAAGTAAATACGTGCGTGTACGTTCATCAAGACTGAGATTTTAAATTTTTTGTGGGAGCTCGTAGACCGAAATACGTTTCTGGAAACATATGGCTAAAATAACACACTATTTAGTGTTTTTTTTTAATTTGCACATGCAAAAATGTAAAATTACCAAGGAAAAGTACTTTTGTTTATTGATTGCGCATACTGTGCGAGGTCACTGCACGTTTTCTTTGCTATTTAACAAGCTGATTTGTCGCCGTATGATCGGGGGATGAGGGGGTGACGTCTGGCGGCTGACCAAGCAAGCTTGGGGGACCGCCACTTATCCGATTGTGTGTTTCTCCGAATTGCTTCATCCCCTGTTCCGGAGGAGGGAGGGTCGTCCCCACTCCTGTCTCCCCAACCTTCCTTCCCTCCCTGAGACGGACCAGCTGTCCCCCTCCTCCGTGTGGGTCACTGCAGCGATTCGTGTGGATCTTCGTGCAGAAACTACATTAACAACTTTTGGTTATTTTTTACACATTTTGTAAATTAAAAAAATAAGCATTCATGGAGTGGAGTTCGCGAAGGGATTGGCTGGAAATTAAAACATACATTTGGTACGATTTTTGTGTTTATTTTAAAAAGGCGCGCCCGAAATACTAAGTTCATAAAGATATATTAACTGTATCACATACCTTACATTACAACAAAACACTGTTTATTGAAGGGAAAATACTTTACCTAATTTACTTCTCCTGTTTCAGTACTAAGAAGCATGGCGTATTTTTTTAAAATTAATACTGCTAAGAGGCATGGTATATATTTGTTAATTACTGGTAATGTTATTTTAACAACATATTCTCTATAACTTACCTGAAACTCGAAAATACCATAAATGTAGTTAAATTTCTCAGCTGTAAAAATATTTTGTGTAAAGTTGTTTGCCCTTTCGAAAGAATTTCTTGTTTGTACAGGCTAAATGTATGTCTCGACTTACTGTAGAGTTTATATGTACATGTTGAAAAAAAAACTCTCTGGAAGATCATGGTCTAGATAGATGTATGAAATAGAATGTACGACTAACGTGATTAGTCTACTTAACGCCATGGCAGAAAACTTTATACGAAATGTCTGCAAGCGAGAATCACATTGATGCTTTTAATACTAAATACACTTATATGAATATAATGTAAAGTACAAATATGTGCATGTTTTGTACGTTTAAGTAAAAATTTTTAATATTCGATAAGTGACCGCATTCCGTCTTACAACAAGACAATACTGCGCTACTCTACCCCAGAGCGAACACTATCGCAGATTATCGCCCATATACATCTCTACTGCGACAGGTAAACTTCTTGTATTTCTTGTATGAGCACAAGCACCTGTAGAGCGAAATCTACCGTGGATAACACCACAGAGACCTCTCCACTGCGAAAGTTAAACTTTACTTGTAGGCATATGTTAGATGGATACGAGTTTCCCCGTGATAGCAATTGTTGAGTTGGAATCACAGAATTCTATGATAATTATTTGCAAATGTGTGTTCTTAAGACGAACAACAGATTTGTACCAGTAGCAATATTCCAGTTGGCGAAACAAATGAGAAACGAAGACGGCGAAGGTATATTGAAAATTAATTTTAGCAGCATATACATTTATTTATTTTAGCATCTCAAACATGAGAGTTTATTCATAGGTCTTTTATTACTAGTAGCAGGCTCTCTTAAACTCGAGAAATATTTTGTGCAAACTTTAATTAAATATTTCTGAAAGAATTTGTATAACTTTTCGCACTATAGAAGTTGGCAGTTGCAAAAATAGACTTCCCATGCACAGCTGAAGTACCGTAGAATGACTGTGCAATCCTATGTCGCTTTGAGGAAACCAAATTATGACGACTTGTAAGTAAAGATGTACTAGAGTAAATTTTACACTGATGTCACCTCTGTAAGAGAAGAAAATTACCAACTAAAACAAACGTACCGAGTAAGTGTGGTATGTGCTGTAGCTTTACACAGAAAGAAGAGAAAATTTATACAAGTAAATGAATATTCCATATATTGTGTGGGAGAAATACAGTCACTCTTATTAGAAAAAAACTGCCGTAACTATCTGTATAAAATAATAAGTATGTTTTGAATTCAAACTCCTAACCTCAACGTAAGCAGACATGTCACCGCCATACTATTGTGACCAAAATAAAATTACAAATGTGCTATGCATAGTTGTAATAATCTTGCTGATAAAAGTACGAAAAACTAATTCAATATCTCTAACACAAATTGAAATGTAAATGCAAATTTTCTTCCTGGGATTTTACACAGAAGAAACAATGCGGTGGTTTATACAAACTTATTTTGTTAGTGCACACACGTTAGTGTATCGTGTGGTTAACACTGAATTTTTGCAGTTGGCCCAAAACTATATGCCAGTGTTTTCAATGTATAATAGGTTTCAATAAACAATTTAACTGAAACTGCTTAAGTATTTAGTGGTATAGTCTGTTCACTTTAAATTGAGCACTCCCCATCGCTTTCAATACCAAAACATTGTCTTCATTTAGGCCAAATATGTTACGTCTTGAGATTGGTGAAACATTTGTACTAGTTTTTTGTTCCAGAGAAGTTTTCAGTTCAAACATATTAAAAATGATCGCAGAACGGCTGAAACAAAAATTAAAGGAGGCCTCCTTTTATCGAAGTTAGTAAATTCTATCGCAAAGTATGGTAATTATTTATATAATTAGTAATATATGTCAAGAGAATAGTGTTTTCTTTTCAAGGATTCGGAACATAATACTAAAAAGTTGCCGAATAATTCCTCCAGAGTGCAATTGTACATTATATCCAAGGACATATTTCAAAATAATTTGAAATTTTGAACGACGCTACGAACTCACCAGACATGTACGAGACTTCATACAAAACAGCAGCCGGAACTATCATAAAAATGTTGCAAAACATCAGAGGAACACTGTAAAATTATTGCACAAGAAATTCTTATTTCACGCAATGTTGTGAAGTTATAACCTCCCTCGGTTATTTTAAGAGAATATATACACATTTATTTTAATCACTGTTCTAGTAGGTGTTACTAGTAGCGAAATAATAACAACGGAATTTCTTTATTTTCTGGATACTTCGGAAACCCGTGTTCAGCTAGTCAGTCCCACGCCTCTCTCGACGGCTGTAACTAGTGTCTCCACAAAAACAAATATAACACACGCGCTCGCGGCACTTTCTCTAAAACTCCCCCCTTTTACTCCCAGCCAATCACAAGCTCTGTGGACGACTGACATAACTAAACACGGTCTTTCCTCCGCACCGGTTTAATACATCTTTTCAAAATTCATACAGCATGACATTAACACACACACCAACTTATATACACAATTTGAACTCTTTACGCTAGCTAATAATGAAGTTAATATTAAATTTTACTGCAGGGGGTAAGTGAAGCCACGCCCCTGAGCTGACCTACTTCTCGCTCCTTTAGCCTTGGTTCCCACACAAATTCAAGGTTGTGGGCTAGCTTTCGTCCTTCATTCCCAGCTTTCTCTTTCCCTCGGCGTGAAGGGTTAAATAGCCGTGACACAATTCAAAATACTCCTCTCCAGCCCTTCGCCTCTGGCCAATATACAAAACTAAATTAAAAATAAATGAAATTAAACATATTATTACGATTGAACAAGATTAAACACATAATTCTGATTACAATGAAATGTCAACGGATTCTCTACGACAATTTTATCACATTTTGCATTATTTACAATGAACATTACATTTAATCAATACAAATGGCAAAGAGGCCTGTTACAAAGTCATTGCCTTCAGATTTCCGTAAAAAGTAATGAACAATAGTGAGGCAACTAGGTTACCTCGAACGTTGAATACGTTAGTTTTTGGCAAGATCCTGAAGAAAATGGACAATTTTTTTTCATTTAAAAGCTGGGTTCAGTTCAGAAGAGACAGGAAAACTAACTGACCTATCAGAATTGAAGTGCTAAAAATTGTTGGTAGGGGATGACTTGCTGGACATTTTCGTTGAGCAGACGTGCTGGAGCTTGGTAACACTGACATATCACCAAGAAGTATGCATAAGACATAGGAACCAACCAATAAAAAAGGAAATTACAAACGTTCTAGAAATAATATCATTTTGAGACTTGTGAAGGCACCATCAGTAAGTGATTACTGGACAACCGATCCATTTTTTAGGATAGGTACTGTGTCTTCTATCATGTCACGAAATATATTTGAACTGTTGTTGTGAATGTGGCAGTTCTGTGATAGTAAAAAACAACCGGAAAAAACTTCAGATGGAAATGTCGTAGAATATATTGTTTAAAAATCGTAGGCATTGTGCACACCAGGGAAAACTGAGTTTGTCGATGAATCTATTGTACTTAAGGTACGAATGAAAATAAAACAATATTTTACTAAAATATCTCACAAATATGATGTAAACAAATCAAGAAAACAGTAGAAATGTGCAATGCGGCAAATAATATATAAACACCTACACACAATTCGCAACTAAGAAAATTCCATTGGCTTAAAATACTTGTCGAGGGGACGTCTAACAACTGATTCTATAGGTTGGTACGCCGGCAAAGTTCCAGCGAAAGTTGAAGAGGTTTGGGTTTGCTCTTTTAATGAAGCGTAACATGAAATATTTAATATGTTTATGACAAAATAAAGTGTTATGGTTAAATTGACCTAATTAACAATTATTAGCGAGCAAAATGTTACTTAATTTTTAAAAACAATAACTAAAAGCAAGTTCCGTAAGTTAAACCTCGTAAATAAAAAGAAGGCTATAATTATAGGCCTAATAAAACTGGTTTCGACGGCAGTTCGTAAATTATTACAACAAACAGTCCTGTATTTTAATGATACATGTATTGGTTTACTTATTGCTGGACGTATCAGTTGCACAGTCTCGATTAAAAGTAGAAAATAATTGTACGTCAAAACTAACTATTTTCAATTAGCTGAAGTTAATATTTCTGAAAATTAAACGGTCGAACTTTGAAGAGCAGTGATATTATTTGCCAAGTAATATCGAGAAATACTTTGGTTAACACAAATTTAATTCATAATGCAGTGAACACATTCCGAATTTGCCGTAAGACTATCCAGCTGTAACACAATATTACAACTCGTTTATAGAGGTGTATTCCAAACTTAACTATAAAACGTGTAATTTTACAAAACTATTATTTTACAAAAAGTGGAGAAGGAGGTTGGAATGTCTTCCGAAACGTCGGGAAGAGAAATGGCAGTGACGCCGCTACAACCCAGAAACCAGTATTTCATAAACAATAGCTCCAGAAGCCAGAAAGAATTATTAAAAAAAACTCACTGTCATGCTGGAAACATATTTTTGTAGACTTAGTTGACGCACATAGTAGACAATTTTATTTTACAATTTAGATACCTGAAAACTGAGATCGTTTCAAATTCTCATGAAAATTTAAAACATACCAACGTGTTCGTGTTTACACTTGCGCAATGTGACATACTTCATCAACATTGCCACAGTCGTTTACATAAATTTATTTTACAAAGTTTCATGCTACTAACCAGATACTAAACCTGCAACTGTGCTGCTTCTGTTTCCGTATGTGATAAGCATACCTTCAGTTCGTAGAAAACAAGGGAAGAACGCCTAGAAGCCAAGTGGAATATTCGTGATGTTCATGCACCAACAGCAGCAGACATGCATGTGGCCGTGGAAGTTATGAAATAGGAAACATAAACTTAAACTTTTATGATGACTTAGCTGACCCATCGTGGGTTTTTTTCTCATAATAACATTTTCATAATGCACAGATACGGTTAATGTCAAATGATACTTACACTGCAATTGTCTTAATAATTTTATTGTCGGTTATTTACAGTAGATCTTGTCTCGTATCCGACTTCCGTAGCGTAGTCGTTTATGCGCCTGTCTACGGTGCGAAAGTCTTGGGTTCTAAGCCTGGCTGCGGCGTGAATGTTGTATTGTCCTTTTATGTAACGTTATCGTCATCGGCTTTTAAGACCTCTTTTTTAAATGACAGTAAAACCACCTCACCGCAACTTGCTTCCTGAAACACACGTTTTAATTCTCAACTTCGACATTTAATATTATTTTTACATTCGATGAAATGCAGCTCATTTTCAGTGGTTTTTCGATAACGATAAAAACTCTCAGTTCGCCGTTACTGATTGCGTAGGTAGTTTTTGTATTAAATTTGTACATACTTAGTACATATTTGCAAAATTTTAATTAATTTAAAACCCTCGTTGCGCAACTCGATTGATGATACACGTGTGTGTGGGCTTGTGGCGTACGTACTGCTTCGTTTAGACGTACTCTCACTGACGTATCTTACTATCAGCTGGTATAAACAATCCACATCATTAAATCACAGTGTAATATATAACTAAAAGTACTCTTAATATTTTACATTTGTCAGGTAATTTTTTTTCGAATATATTATAGGTGTCCCGTAACAATACCTCAGATAACTTTTTTATATATTTTTTTCACTGCGTAGTGAAAAATGAAAATCCACTAAGTTGTCCCGCCTTCGAGCAGTGTCACAGTGTGTAAGAGAGAAGGCCGGGGTGAAGGTTGGTCCGGCTGCTCGACTAGCGAGACACATACCTGTCACCCGGCCAACCCGAAACATGGCTTAGTTGAGGTGAGATGAGTGTGGAGCAGTGACGGAATAAGAAAGAGAGTTCTCCTAGGAAACCCCAGACTAACGGCAACGTCCGCCACGTTCCCCAAATGCGAAAAATTCCGGGACCGAACCCGCCGGGGATCGAGCTCGGATCGCCTAGGTGGGAGGCGAGAGGTCTGACACCTCGACCACCGCGACCCTTGCGCTGTATAATAACGTAGCTCACTTTTATTATTTCTTAGTGTGACAAAACGCCAATATGAGTGCTGCTGAAAGTGTGGTATGCAGGGGCAAATAACATTCCGTATATTTCCTATACTAAATATATACTTCGATTCAAACAGAGACAAACTTGTGTTCAGTAACTTGCTGACTGTATATAAAAATGTTACAGTAAAAACTCACACTTGCTTATTACATACAATAAATACATTACGTATTGTGATTTTTAATGAAAGTAGTAAGGACATATAATTTGTTTGGGAAGCCTCTAGCAAGATTATTACGCATAAAACGTATTGCTACGTCAACTACATACGATATTTTTATACAGTACAATCCGGGTCTGAAGTTACAGATTGGCAGACATATGATGCAACATGACTATAACCTATTTAGGCCGTAAGTTTGCAAAATTACATGTGGGCAATTCTCTGAGCTCTTAGAGGTCGTATAATTAGAAATTTAAAAAGTTTTATTATGTTCTTGATTTACAAGCTCACAAAGCTTTCAAAATTCACAAAACAGCAATCAACTATGGCTTTCCCAGTACATATTATGCACACAATTACTACTGCGCCACAGAAGCGTTAATTAATTTTGACATTTAAAAACAAAAATGTTTACCCTTAATTAATTAAAGACTACGAATCACAATAAATGTCCAGTCATCTATACAATTGACTGTCTTTCAAATAGTCACAATGTTCAACCTAAAAATTCTGAAGTTGTGATGGCTCACCATGTGCTACGTAGCACCCCGAGTGCACGCTGTCTTCTCTCTTGAGGTCTTCGGTTCGACTCCCGTCGCGCACCTCCTATTTGTTCGTCGACCCGTAGCAGCAGTCGTCTTGTTTCGCCTAATACTGCTCAGAAGGTATGTGTCTGCAGCCTCACAGTTGACTCGGACGTCACAAAGACACCAATCTCTCTCCACAAGCTTAGCACGTTATTCTAGATGGACCAATAACGAAATCTCCCCTCTGCTGGTACCGAAGCACACCTTCTCTTGAACCACTAGGTAGACAGTCTCCTTAAGTGGCCAGTTACTGCTCTCTTTGATACAACACCTCCAGTGTTGTTCTCAACAGTTCACCGCCTCTTTGTAGCATGTTGACCCCTTCTTCACTGCTGCCGTTGATACAACACCCCAAGTGTTACTCTTCCCTTCCACAGCCCGTTGGTGTCACCCAGCCTCGACGCCGCCTCCAAAGTAGCTCCTCGTCGACACACGCCACTCTCGAGTCACGCTTAAGACTTCCAAAAAACTCCGTTACTTTGAAGTTCGGAAGCTTTTATATGGCTCATTTAGTGACGTCAATCGGTGGTGCAACATGGTGATGAGAGGCCTAATATAGACATTACCTCATTCTTATTTGCAGAGAGTCATGTAGGCAGAGGCTTCATCAGGGAATCCCAATGACGTATCTCGGGCGTATTGCAGCACCCCTAGGCATACCCTAACATCACTGTGGTCGACTCATCGGGCTGTCCACCTTGTATAATGCTACATGCCTCCAGCCACACAACACTGTCCCTTCCCTAAGTACATCGATTTGGACTAATTTAGATCCTCTAACCCTAGAGCCTTGACGAACAATCCGAAACAACTCATCACCCATTTTCTTTAATATTTCATAAGGGCCTTCCCAATTCTTCTGTAGCTTGGTGCAATACCCCTCCTATCTCTTAGGGTTGTTTTATCACAACTGTTGTCAGTCTTGGAATGTTTCATCTGGTGTATTGCTATCGTAGCGAGTCTTCATCTTGTCGGTGTTATTACTAAGGTGTCGCCGGGCAAGGTTGTGAGTGTGAACCAATTTATGACATAATTCTCTGGCATATACTGAGGATGCAATCTCGTCTTCCTCTGCCGGTCATCCGAACATTATATCGCTCGGGAGACAGAGCTATATTCCAGCAGCAGCATATCTTGTCTCCGATTCAGGTTTGCTCCAGTTCTAGTCTGTAGTTCTTTGCATGGTTCTGGTATAGGGCCATCAAGGTCCTCTGACTTCATGAATCCCTTGTCAGTTGTAGTTATTTGGGAGACTTGCTTGTACAAGCCAGATTGTTCTGTCCGTCTAGTTGACCATTCGAAAATCTAGATTTCCAGAGCCCAGAGAAACCATAGTTATTGCTACCCTACCTCAAAAGGTAAGCCACTTCATCTTCTTAAATGTTTGACTAGAGCTACATGCCGCACAAAATTGCCATGACAGTGTGCAGGGCTCACGATATCACTGGATGCCGGCAGCACAGTCGTCTCGCAACATACTAATCGGCAACTGGCTGCCGAGGATATTTCGTTTCGTGGCACCATTACCAGTTCTCATATGCCGGTCTTTAGTACTCTCAACTGAATGTCTGTGCAGCACTCTGTGATTAACACATCAAGGTTAAGTAAATATTCATCTTTAATGTCGACTATATACACTTCGTGTTAAGTGCAGAGGTCACCCTTGTACCTTCTTCCCTTTCTGTTGTGGTCTCGCCTGTCATTGTCGTCAGAAAGCATCGTCCGAAATTATGGCCCTGTGACAGCTGGCGACAAGGCCTCAATATGTCCGGTCAGACAGCAGTAATGGTTGCTCAGGTGTTTACAACCATGTGGCAAGAAACATTACCAAGTCTGCTCTCCACTAGGATTGCATCAAACTGTTGTTTCATTCAGTATACTTGAAGAAATAATGGGGCCTTTCCTCTACCTTTACCATTCTTCCCTCCATAAGATTTCGTCCTTACTCATTACTACAGTTATTAGGCTGCCATTGTGGGCACTGGGATCTCAGATGTCCATGCCATCCAAACGTCCAATACTTCTGTCGCCCTTCTGGTCGAGAGCGAGGCACACCCGATGGCTGGGTGGATTGGGTAGTCTCATTTTGCTCTTGGTTAGTATTTTCTGCTGCAGCTACGTGCACTGGGCTCTCAGGTGTCCATATTGCTAAAACTTCCAACACTTTGGTTGCCTCTGTAGTAAAGGGATACATGAAATCGGAGAAATTCAATTTTTGATTACATTCATTGTGGTTTACATTGTCTTCAGTATGTTCTCGAGGCGGTTAACTCTCTCGTCGCCCAACAGTGCAACCGCCTGCACAGCATGACGAGTTGATGGCCCTCTTGCAGATTAGACCTGCAATGCTCTGGCGAGGGCATCCTGCACAGTCCTTGGGGCAGCTAGGCGCAATGCATGTCACACCTCTACGTCGGTGATTGCATCGACGAAGAAGCCGACTGCTATGATATCTCGTACCTCTACTGGACACTCCTCGAGAGCGACAAATGGGCGAGTCGCACAATATCCTGCCACAATCCTTGCTGTGGCTCCCCTGATCTCTGGTTGCGGGTTCTTAGCACGGCATGGTGGGCATGTAGTAAGTACTTGCCTCTGAAGCGCTGCTCCAAGTCAGTGAATACTGTCGAAAATTCTAGACTTTGTTGTTCACGGCACCAAGACAGTAGGCGCATGCCAGTCAACCCAGTTATGTATGATTTCCCAATCTCGAACTAGTTTTTATACTCTTGTCTTGAAGTCTGGCAATCGTAAGGAACAGTCTTGACAGAAATCCCCTTCCCAACATTCGATGCTGGCACACTAGACGCACAAAATTTGTTGCAGCCCTTTTTCTGCCTAATTTTAAGTCACATTAGAGCATGGTTCTAACTTCGTGGTCCTATCTTCGCTGCCTTCAGTTTTTGACTAAGCACTGAGCTTGTTTAAACCGCCAGTAACAAGATGGCCACCTTCCTGACGATGACAATTGTCTTGCTACTCATTTCTCAGATCACTTATTTGCTGTTCTACCTTATCGTTATGCTGTTTACCTTTATATTTACATTGTCAATTTTCTTGTAGATAATCTCTTTCACATCGTCTATTTTTCTGTCTACTATTTCGTTCAGTTTGTGTACCTTTTCACTTACATAGTTTACAAGATTACTAACATTCTCTACTTGCTTATTTGCAATATCAATTTGCTTATCTAAATTTTCATTTGCATTGTCTATTTTCTTGTCTTTGTTTAAATTTACATTCACAATTTACTTATTTACATTATGCATTTTCTAATCTTCATTATCGTTTACATTCTAAATTTTCTTATTTCCATTATTCATTTTCTTATCTACATTCCCAATTACACTGTCTTTGGCTGAATTCATTTGACCCCTTTATTGGCCACTCTTTCCATCAATGAGGGTCTGCTGACATGCTATTTGTTATCATGCACCTTTACAATTCAAATTAAAATATAAAATGTATAATGTACCTCAATTCGTTTAAATATCAACAGTATGCAATTATTTAATACACAGAATTAATTAGTACATTAATTTTTGCCTCTATCCCACTTCTGACACCAATGTTACAAGAATACAAAATTACATTGAGAGTCCAGAAATCTCGTGGCGACGCTCTGACTGGAAGTTAAGAGAATCATGTCGCATAAGGGTTTAAAGGCACAGTCGGGATACAGTGAGAAGGTAGAAGAATTATGCTGGCAGTAATATTTATTGTTATCTAAGTGTTTACGAAACTCGCCAATGGATACGGATATCGGAAACCACTCAGACGAAGCTTTATTGCAACTGTTGACTAAAGTACTGTTACAAGTTTGAGAGCACAAACTTTATATGTGGGCAATTCCCATGAGTTCTTTGGGATAGAGGTCTTAGAATTACAAATAAAAGAGTTAAATTAAGTACTGGATTTAATAGCTCACAAAGCTACGAAATACACAAAACAGTAATCAACTAGAACTCTCACAACACAATTAGTTATGCACACAATTACTCCTGTG